>JALLAR010001237.1:0-10371 GCA_036939335.1 Conticribra guillardii
TCGCCGCAACCTGCAAGTTAGCAGAATCTGAAACATCACAGCAATTATTGTCATCGTCATTCAGCCATAGAGAGTTTCTTGGAAACTAAAGCCTAAAGCTCATTATCTCTTTTACGCGCAAGGCTCGCATCAAGCATTTCCTTCATTTTATCAGCGTGGTCATCTGCGTGAGATTGCTGCCCCATCACTCGTGCCTTTTCTTGCAATGGCGAAGTGACTCCAATCCTCTCAATTTCATATTTTTTGATGGCAGTTCCCACTTCATTGGAATCTTCCAGCGAAACTACTTTTGACATCTTTTCAGAAAGAGACAAAGCATCCTGAAATGCCATTGTGGATCCCAGCCCCAGCGAAGGTCGCATTGCATGCGCTGCATCTCCCAGCAATGTGACTCTTTTAAACTTCCCATCTGACACGCCCCACGAATCCACAGGATCGCGATCGAACACACCGCTCTCGACAATATCATCGGCATTGGTTGCCAGGATGAGAGTCTGTACAATCGGCGGCCAATTTTCGAACGCTTTCAGCACCGCCTGTAGTGCCGATTGGCTCTTTTCTTTGCTTTCTTGCAAGGCCGTTCCCGTCCATGCAATTTGACCATTTCCACAATCCATCACCCAAAAGTTCTTGACATCCCCGACGATGCTCACATTTCCCCACTCATCTTCCGATAGGAAAGGTCTGCCAAGATTGCCATCTCTGAACAATTTTCTATCCAAAACACCACGCCAGGTCATTGTTCCTGTATAAAGCGGCGGTCCATCGTTGACCGTGCGGCTCCGCACGACAGAATGATATCCATCCGCGCCAACCAACATTCTCGCCAAGACAATTTTTTCCACCCTTTCCTCTCCAACTTCAAAACGAAGCCTCACCACCCCATTCTCCTCATCTTCTTCAAAGTCCACAAGAGAGTGCTGAAGGTTCACATCCACACGACCCTCCGGAAGAAGACTCTCCCTCAACGTTGTCTGCAGTGTATACCATCCAAGCCACGTAAACGACGTCCCCGCAAACATGGATTCCTCATCAAACAGAACCTCGCCATCGGGACGCTGCAGCACGTGCCACTTGGGCGTCGCGGCCCGCGAACGCACGAGATCCGCCACTCCCAGGGATTTGAGCGCGGCGTATCCCATTTCGTTGAGTCCCAGTGCCGCGCCGATGGGGCGGAAGGAGGAGGCCCTTTCAAAGATGGATATGCGGCCACCACCGTGGTTGTTGTTGTTGTTGGGGCTTTTGTTTTTGGATAGGGCGAGAGCGCAGCTGAGTCCTCCGGGTCCGGAGCCTATGATGGCCACGTCTAGAATTTCGGCGGTGATGGCGGCTGCCATCGTGGAGATGATGGCGAGGAAGATCATTCTGGAAAACAAATAATAATAACGACGTGAATCATATGCTAAAATAAAAAATAATAATAGATCTAATATGTAATCTTAAAAAACTCGAGGCTGTCGGCTGTCATGCTCATGCATATCTACTACATAGTATCTAGAGGTCAAGCTTGATTATTATTTCACAACACGCAACATACACGCCCATTTATTTTTTACTGACAGCATTCATTCAGCATGCCATCATTATTCGAATGGTCACTCTCCATCATCGTCCCTCTCCAGCTAACAGGGCTATCCTATTATTTTCTATATCCCACGTCTTCTTCCGATACCAGCGCCAATAACGGTGACAGCGGCACCGCCTACTTTGTCCAATGGTGTCTCTTTGTATTTCTCGATGCCACCTACGGTCATTTCTTCCATTTACTTTTATTGATTCCATCGCGATGGATTGCATGTCGTTTGCCTGGTGCAGTTGTGCCGCATTATCAGCGATATTGTAGTAGCAATGACGACAATGCGTGGTTGGAACAAGAAAATGAATCTAATGATCCATCGCTTGTTTGGCCTTCTCCCAAGGCAGTGGAAAATCTTTCAAACGATTGGCTTGTTGTTCTAGAACATTGCAAACAGCATCATCACGCCGAGGAGGAAAAAATAATAGCAACAAAAGGCAACATTATTGAAGAAGGGATAAAGAAAAACGATGCCACCACAACATTTTCCAGAAAGAAAAGGAAAAAGACATCAAAGGCTATTGCAAATTATAATAATGACTACACAAAGCAACAGCAACAGCACAGTGGCGAAAACAAGCACACGACAAAAAGCAATGCACAACCTTATTACCTCAATCATGCACGAGGATCAACTCGCATACGCCATGCATCTCAACGTATCGGTGCTGCAATGGGATCCCTTTTTTCCACCTACATTTTATGTTCCTTTTCGTCCTTGGTTACATTCAATGATCTTGGGTTGGGCACAACAACAACAATAACAACATCGTCATCCTCTGCCGCCACGACGACCATACTATCTGATCTCATTTGTGGATTTGGCATCGGATCCTTTATCATTCTCATTCTATTTGCAATGGAATTATTATTCGGATGGATTGCAATTATTGGATACTTTGAAACAGTCGTCCCTGATGAATTATTTCTAATAAACTTTACATGGGATGTTATATTTCACATTGGTGTTGCCATTAATGAAGAAGTCATGCTGCGTGGTTGGATGTTTATTTTAGGAGCACGGGGGGTATTGGTTGCATCGAAAGGATGGTTGTTTGATGATACTTCCGCCGCTGTGACGTTTGCCATTGTTACTTCGATTATTCTTCAATCTATATTGTTTGCATTGCTTCATTTGTATTCGCCGGGATCAACATCGTATGTTTCTTTATTGAACTTATTTTTGGGAGGGGTCGCTGCAGCGTTGAATGTCATGGTGGCGGGAGGATCATTGTGGTTGGGAATTGGTTGGCATTTTGGGTGGAATATTATGATGGGGCATGTTTTGGGTATGAGCACAAGCGGGATCCCCATGAGTTGCGCAGTGGTGAGTGTGATCCCGAAACCTAATTTTGAAAAGTATCATGGAGGAACTTTTGGTCCAGAACAAGGTGTGTTGGCTCCGTTGGCGTATGTTCTGGGTATGCTGATGGTAGTTTGGTTGCATGGTTGGGATGAGTTGGCTCTATGGAGAGAAAGTTTAGTTGAGTCGCTGGACCAATCTAGTAGTGGGTAGGAGTTTTAAATTTACTAGTATTACTTATGCAAGCATTATGAATATGCCTTTTTTAATACTAGTGTTTGAATTCTTTCGATATTCCATCATTAGGCACAACTGCTGTGTATTAGGAAGTTTGATGAAAAATGTTAGGAGTAGATAAAATACGTTACTATCGATTTTATACGATTCATGTTTGCAGAGAACATAATTTGTCTTCATTTACATGCATGGAAGGGCTTCTGGCGGCCCAATCAACTCATCGATGCCATCTGGCCCTACAATATAATTCGCTGCTCTTCCCATCCCATCGGCCTTTTCTTGACTTAAATAATATCGAATGGAAAACGCATCTGTCGAGAAGGTGCTACCTCTCACTCCAACAAAAATATCGGCCTTGACCAACGTGAAAAAATTGATGATTGATGCAACCAGCTCTACGACTCCAAACGACTCTGCAGAATGGAAGGGTAAATGATTTGTTGGTTGATTGCTGCTAGTTTGAATAGGCGGAAAAGATACCATTCTCGCAGTAGCTTCTCCAGATTCAAATATGGGGACACTTCTCGTCTTAAAATCATTTGATTCATGCCTTACATCACTACCAAATAGCCCATAATTTCTTGCATGATTAAACGCCTGTAGATTTTGTTCCATTATATTTACAAGATGTGGAAGAATGTGAATGGCAGGCTTCTTTTCAACATTTGCCCTACTTAAGGCAATGAATACCAAATCAAAATTGAATTGTTTGTTGTCGTTATTTTTTGACGTGGCGTTAGTGTTTGATGTTGAACTTTCCAGGAAATTGGGATATGTACGCAATCGCTCAAATATTGTAGTCAGATTGGATTCCATGTATTCACCACACATATGAGTTAACATCCCTTCAGAGATAGGGTAAGTGAGATGATTCATGAGTATTCGCCAATTCTTGGACTAACGTCATAAGATTCATTGCAGTCAACGAACGAATCCGTCATTGAAAAACTTACCTTGCTCTACACGCGGATGGAGTGCCAATAAACGAGGCCTTTCTGTCAAGGTATGATTTTTTGTTGCTGCCGCAGTTCGTGAATTGCTAGTTTGTTGGATTGCTTCCTCAATAGCTTTTTCTGTGGCAAGACGTATGGGCTCGCTCGGACGCAAAAGTTGAAATATGGACTTTTCAAGTGGAACGTGTTCTGGATAAACGTTATGAGTTATGTTGCCAATAGTAATTGCATCGGTAGCTTTCTTGCGATGGCGTTGCAATTCTTCATATTCCCACCATAAGCGCCCTGTTCCCTGCAACCCACCATGAGGTTCAAGACGAGTGAACCTCCGAATATTGCTGTTGGCATCCTCCCCTTCCTTTGGTTTATAGTTGGGGTTCTTTTTAAACAGCTCCCCCCGACAATGCGAGTAAATACCATTGCCCATTTGAGCCCATGTAGTAACTTTGCGCAGATTTGTCATTGGACTGCGCAGAAATTGTTCGTCTAATCCAGAATACAGGTTGCTCGTTGTATTCCAACACGGAACATTTGCATATTGATCATTCCCATCACTTGAATTGGTAGTCACCACGCCCTCCAAAACACTGGGGTCATATCTCACAAGTCTCGGCAACCCCTTCTCCTCCGCCCTCTCGTTCCAGTATGGAACATCAAACAAATATTCATGCATGATGGATTTTCCAGGATTGACTACTTCCCCCCATTGCAATGAAGGTAATAAAATCTGAGAGATATTGTGGCTCACGGCAAAATTGACAAGTGCCACGAATCTCATGTGCTGATTACGAAAGCCACCAATGAAACGAGGATCATAATGCGCGAGTGTGGTTTGTGGTTTGGGTATGGTGAGATCGATTGTGCGCTCATTTTTTCTGGAAGCGAGTGAAGCAGTGGCAGAATAGCTGTTGTTGTCTACGAAAGTGATTGTCGATGTCAAATAATTATTGCTGGAAATTATTGCTACGAGGGAGAGGAGAAAAATGATGAATGCACCGATCGCCGTAGTAGAAGTGGCGCGACGATACCGTGCTCGCGCAGTTCGCGAAGGTGAGAGTGATATCATGATAATGGAAGCATGATCCAATTATAATTGGTTGTTAGCCGCGGAAGTTCACAGAGGAGCACTGAAATAATATCGCGTCCATTGTCCATTGGTAAGCCATGGACGTAAGCCTACGTAAGCGTACAACTGAAGTAGTATCTACCGTTCAATTTTTGGGTGTTGCAGCTCGTACAAAAATTACGTAATTTCCTTAGTACAAACGCCAGCTCTTTCCACACTTTGAACTCGCGCTAAAATACTATTATCGCATTCAAGTCAATCCGGAACGCACCACATTCAATAATAATCGCAACAAAAAAGCAATTATCATTATGAGATATTCGCACATGAAAATAGTAGATATCGGCCAGGTCACGGACAGGGAAAATTGGCATCGAATCAAGCACAACGATCCAAGTCTCGTTCGTTTAATTATTGGCCTTTCAGATCCTGACGACTGCAATAGTAGGCCTGTTTTCACCGATGCTGAAATTGGGGAGTTAGGGCGGGATATTGGTTGCAATACTCATCTGAGACGTCTGGAATTTTTGGGGGAGAAACCCTGTCATGACATTGATGACTCAAATGAACAATATAAATTGCTCTGTAAGGGGCTGAAAGAAAATCAATCCATTGACGAGCTTAACTTATTATGTTTCAATCAAGCAGAGTGGGAAATATGGGAGTTTTTAGGCCCCTTTTTGGAAAATGACAAAAATCTTAAACGGTTACGCGTATATAACGGCGTAGATGGTAGCATTAGCTGTGAGGGAATGCGATTGCTTGTGACCCCTCTTATGCGGCGATGCAGTCCTTTGGACAAACTTCAAATTATGGATAGTAGAATTGATGATAGCATACTGATTGAGCTTATAATGGCATTTCAGGAAAACCCCGCATTGACATCAAAGGCTTTGGATTTAAGATGCAATGATATTGATGTTTATGGATGTAAATTAATTGCACGGCTTTTGCGTGGTCCAAGATGCACAATGGAGAGTTTGACTCTGTGGGAAAATGAGTTCGATACTCAAGATGACTATGATGATGTCGAAACAATCAATCTTTTTACGAATGCATTGATCGAAAACAAAACATTGAAAGAATTGGATCTTACCTTCAATCACACAGCCAATGGAATTGAGGCATTTTCCCAATTTTTATGTAATACAGCAAACATCAGTGCCACCTATTTTTCCAACCATACAATTCATTTTTTTAGAGGATTGGACGTTGGAAATCCATTGCACAATGATCTTAAACTGTATTTGGAATGGAATGAGAATGTCAATAAAAAAATGGTAGCTCGTCAAAAAATATTCATGCAACACTTCATCCGCGACTTTAACATGCATCCATTCAAGGAAATGAAATCAGATCTCTTGGTGCATGTTCTATCATTTATTGACAAAGCCAGTTCCGAGACTAATGGATCAGTAAATGACAGTGCTCGTTGTTCAATAATCTTCCATCTTCTCAAAAACGATCCAATGGTATGTAAAATAGACAAGACTGGGTCAATGGAGGTCACCAATCCTTCCAAAAGAAGGCGTTCCAAAAGAAGGCGCACATTATCAAATAGAAAGTAATTTGTTGAAACAAAAAATGTGTAATTAAATCACATTCGTTCAATTTTACTGTGAAACCTGCATTGTCAATATTTCTTTCATGTACTAGGGACTATTTATCTTACACGATGAATACTGCAGTTCACAATAGAGAGACAATTATTACCGGTGTAACTTTTATTTGTAAGAAAGAGGTATTCCAAGTTGCAAATGGCCATTAGGTAGATACTGTTCGCATTCAAAACAATGTGTGTAATTAAATCACATTCGTTCAATTTTACTGTGAAACCTGCCTTGTCAATATTTCTTTCACGTACTGGGGACTATTTATCTTACATGGTGAATACTGCGCATCACAATAGAGAGACAATTATTAGTGGTGTAACTTTTATTTGTAAGAAAGAGGTATTCCAAGTTGCAAATGGCCAAAAGGTAGATACTGTTTGCATTCAAAACAATGTAACTCGACCGTCATAATAAATAACACACAATTATTATCGCCATGCTACATGTTGATTTCAAGCATTGACCCCTTGTTCCTGCTGTTGCGGTTGCTGCTGCTGAGGTGGTTGAGCAGCTTCCTCGGGCTTCCACGCCGGAATAAGTGACAAGAAAAAGCTCAGGACCAAACATTGAATATCGTGAAAGAAACCTCCATTTGCCCCCCTACGAATCATGCCCCCTGGAGCTGCCGCCGCTGGAGGAGCTCCATGGCGCTGAAGAGGTCTCCGCCTGTGCAATGCATTCGGAACTGGTTCGGGATTGACATCATTTCCTGGAGCAAGTTGGGCGCCCCCATTGTTATTTTGCTGTCCTCCGTCGCGACCTTCATTGCCATTTGCGCCCACATCATTGTTCTCTGGTACATCATTACCTACATTATTTGTACTATCAGAATCCCCCGCGGCCAACACCTCTTCAGAATCACCTTCTTCTATTTCTGGCTCACGCCCCAACCATACCCTCAACAACTCCTCTCGCTCCACCCACACCACTTGATACATAAATGACATCAAACCAACTTGAATAAAAAAGGCAATAAATGATGCCAGAACCAAAGTGTGCACTCGATGCCCGTCCCAAAAATCAATTAGCATCTGCAAAAATTCAAATACATAAGCGGCAATGCCTTCGTTCGCTCCTTCGTCTTCACCCCCCTGTTGCTGTCGTCCCGCCACACCAGGCCCTTCGGCTCGTCCACGACCACGACGCCGATTATTCCTGCCACCGCGATCACTATTTCCACCGCCTCCACCCGTTCTACCAGAAAGAATAAGCACCATGACCATTAATTTAATCAAGGCTGACAAGTCAACATTGGCAAACGCATTACGTTGCAAGGCTTCATTGCGAATGTGAGCATATACTCTTCCTGGCCCCGTGGAAAGCAATACAGATCGAAGGCGTCCGGGCAGAGAGAATAGGAAGCGAAAGAATTGAGCAAAAAGAGGAAAGAAAATTCCACGATGAAGAGGCGGATATTCAGGCTCCACTCCCTCTCGCGTCCATGCAGCAGCAGCAACGCCAGTGGGTGGTTGCTGCAGAACAGGCATCACTCCTGGTCTTTCCTGAGTATGCGTGCCAGTCGCTTCGTGATAATAATGGCGTTCCCTATTGTACGGATCGAATACTTCTACCCATCCATCCGGGAGTGGGGCACCTCCATTGAAATCATCGCGAGGACGAGGTGGCACAGCCGTTTGGAAGCCAGCGCCACCACCATGTACTAATCCACCCATGTGCCCATATCCCCGTGCAGCAACACCTGCACTACCTGTTGTACTGCCCACACCTGCCATGACAATATTATTTTCGTTTCCCTCGTTTGCAGTAGCAGTAGCATTCTGATCACCGCTTCGCAAATATCTGACATTTTGTTCCATTTGCGCCATCATTATTCCCATGGCATCAATGCGAGCTTGCAACTCTTGCATTTGGGATTGTTGACGCTCTAGGATGGTGAGCATCCGGTGATGCAATGATGTTGATGACGAGTCATTATAGTCAGTGGTTGGTGGTGCTGTTGGTATTGGTGCTGTTGGTATTGGTGCTGTTGGTATTGGTGCTGTTGTTGTTGAAGAGTCGGGCAAGGTTGGTCTGGAGGAGGGCTTGGATTGCATTTCATCCTTCTCTTGGGAGGATGTCAAGGTCCTATCCACTACTACATCATTAGCCTTGATCGTGTTACTGTTGGTGGATGTGGATGTCGATTCCGCTCCCCCCGCAGAAGAAGACGACGAATTCACAGCAACATTGGTAGTAGCGCCATGAGAAGTAGTAGTGGTTGCAGCAGCAGTGGCAGCAGAAGCCAGTCCCCTCAGAAACACAAGACTGGAAGGGTCCACATCTTCATTCAAATTCAACATGGAGGCATTGTTCAAACCACAGTGATTGGATAAGTAGGCTAGAATATCTCGATTGGAGGCTGACGTAGTTTCAAGAGCGGGCACTTGACGTTCTTGTTGTTGTTGTCGTTGTTGTCGTCGTTGTTGTGCATCCCTGTTATTACAGGTACGGGTGGTTTCGATTCCGTCTAGATACTGTTGATGCTGCGGTTGGTCTATCAGAAGGGGTTCAGTCGATGATTCGTCCATTTTGACGTCTGGTTCCTCCCGCACCTTGTCGCTCTTGCTGATACTATTCATGTTGTTGGTGTTGGTATTGCTAGTAGCGGTATTACCATCGTTTGGATTTCCACGTGGCAATACTACTGTTTCTCCTCCTTGATTGCGCGGATTGTCCTTTGCTGCCGGGGCTACTACCAATCCATTATCAGTGACGGAACCATCTTTCTCTTTGGCGTCATCGCGATCGTTCTGTTGATTAACCTGTTGCCCTTGCTGTTGCTGCTGCTGCTGTTGTTGTTGTTGTTGTAACTCGAGACGGCGCAAGAAACTCTCACGGGAAGCAGCTGCGGCGGCGGAGGAGGAGGATGTGGCGCCGCTGGCACTGGCACCGCTGGCTTGGTTGGGGTCGTTTGTGGATGCTGGCTGTGGCGGCATGATGATAATGTTGGGTGCTAGCTGTAGTAGATATATTATAATTATTGCGATTGATTGTTGGTTTTTAGTATGCCGTCCGTCGTGTTCTTATTATCGTCATCGCGTTGCCGATGGATTTCTCGTGGATTTTGGATTTTGTGTCTTGTGTCACCCCTCACGGGCTCACGGCATTGCATCACGCACGAATCTTCAGTGTAGCAAATTCGAAGAAATTCCAATTCATCGAGAGAGAAGGAAGAAAATATTCCTTTCAATGAAGGAAGTAGAGCGCGCCATATTTGTTCGTGTTGGAACTCATATAAGTTTTGTCATGGGATCTGAAACTGTAGGAATCGATACAATGTTTGAAAGTGCAACGGGCTGGCCGGGCAGGCGCCCAACTGCCGCTAAAAATGATGGGACTTCAATTTTTTAGCAAGCCCCCCCATCTAAAAGTAAGAATGCTGTCTGGAAAAAATTCATAGTAGTAGTAGTAGATACTATCGTAGATACGTAGAAAATCTTGGTTGGTTCGTTCGTTTGAGCGATCCCATCAGCGATCACAATACGATACTTACTATAGTACCTCGCATTGCCGTGGTGGTTGGTGGTGCGTTTTTGACCCGTCTTGTGATTCGCGTTTCACACCACCGATCAGCAACAAACCGAAGTAGTATAAAGTGTGTGTAGTGAGTGTCTATCGCATAC
>JALLAR010001238.1:0-10362 GCA_036939335.1 Conticribra guillardii
TGTACATACTAGACACTCACTACGCACACTTATAAGAATTTCGGTTTGTTGCAGATTTCAGCCACGAAGCACGCGCACGATTCTCAACTTCCGAAAAAGAAATAGACGTAACTCGTCACCATGCATTCTCAATTTTCATCTCAAATGAACTGCACACTGCTTGGCTAACCATGACGCCATTCAATGAAACTCAAGAAGACGGCAGCCCATCTCACACCGCTACACCCAAAGACCGCCGTAAATTCTTCTCTCACCTCTCTATGGGCGAAGAATCCATGGGGAATCCAGACCGAGATCAACTACTCGGCGATATCAATGATCAAACCGACGGCACCCGCGCCGGGATCAACGCCGACGACAGCAATCCAACCCACGCCGATTTCCTTCGCCATTTCATCCGATCAAACGGTCCACCTCAAATAATTGCATTATGCTTAATAATAGCATTGGCTCTTGGATCAACCATTGGTGTTGTTCCCGCAGTGATGGAAGACCGATTCGCACGTCTTGCACATGGATACAACGGCGAGGCGCACTGTCTTGAACTTGATAAGGATGTACGACCGAGAGAATGTCTATTGGGGAATGAAGATGCCCAGAATTCAGCAGCGATTGCTAGTTTTATTTCTAATACGTTGACGTTTGCGACGAGTTCTCTGATGGGTAGTATTAGTGACGAGAGAGGAAGAAGAGGTGAGTAATGCGGATCTTTTTTTACTGAAGCAAAATGACATGTACTATAATTAGTATTTCTGCATTTTTTATTTTATAACCCTGAAATTGATGTGACTGTTCTCGTTTCATGCGAAATAACTAAGGAATCATGCTGCTTGGAATAGGGCTTAGTCTCCTGGGACCGCTTTACCTTGTCCTCATGCAACTTTTTGACAACATGCATCCATTTCCATATTATGCTTCTCATGCATTATCTGGATGTGTAAGCTGGATGGCGGTAGCTCTATCAGCTCTTTCTGACGTTATGCCACCAATATGGCGTGCACCATCATTTGGATTGGTTCTTGCTGGATTTTCAATGGGTTTTGCCTTGTCACCAATATTAGCTGTGTTCATGAGTCACCTTGGAGTTTCCATTTTCGCATTCAGCATTCTAGTGGCTGGGTTCATCATGGCATGCATATCTTTGCCTGAAACATTGTCACCAGAAATGTCTGAAAAAGCCAGATTGAACAGACTAGCGGAAAGACCCCACATGGAGACCAAAACAGAGGTGTGGATGTACAATTTGATGCGTCCAATGAAAGAGCTTTTAATTCTGAACCGGAACAAATTATTTCGTCTGCTCTCAGCTTTGGCATTCTTCAGTGGATGTATAAGCACTGCTGATCACACTCTTTTCATTTATTATGTGGAAGAAAATTTCGGCTTCAACGACAAAGACATTGCAATTTTGTTCCTCATCATTGGGTTAATGGGCATATTTGTGCAGGCAATTTTGTTGAAACCTCTTAATTCTTTAATTGGAGAGCGGCGTGTGATTGTTGTCGCGTTTTTGGTTGGGGCATTGCACAACTTTTTGTACGGTATTGCGACCACAAAAAGGACAATATTCATTTCTGCTACAATTGCGAGTCTGACTGGAATGTCATTCCCCACTATCTCTGCAATTAAGTCCAACAACGTGGTACGTCAAATAATGGCTCCTCTTGCAAATGAATGCCCACAATTAAATTTACGTTGTTCTGACTTGATAACATTGTTGCCATTTTGAACTCACGCTATACATATCGATGCTAGAATGAGTTGGAACAAGGAAGAATACAAGGAGCTCTATACTCGTTGTCGTCTTTAGCATCCGCCATCGGGCCAATGATGTTGAGATATGGTGAGTCCTATTTCGTCTCATTTTATTGAGTACGAAATACTCTTGAATTTGATTTATATGTTTCGGATATTTTCTGCTCTAAATAAATATTACGAATACAAACCTCAATACTGAAGTCTACCACAAAACAAAAAATGGAGGAGGATTCGGAAAAGGTACGATGTTTATTTTTGGGTCTGGTTTATATTTGATAGCTACAATGTTTGCATGGTTATTACCCGAAGAGCAAGCAAATTCCAATAAACGAAAAAACGTCAAAAAACGCAGCAGCTTGGTGAATAATTATGGTGCGGCTAATGATGATTTGCAGGCGTAAATTTAGGGACAGCAGAATTGTGCGGGGTGGGCTGATAGTGTACATTAAAATGTATTAAAAATCGTGGTGTATATTATGTTTATACGTCAAGTCCGTCAAGAAAACCTATCGCCTTCAGCGCATCCTCCCTCACTTTCTTTAGAGGGGACTGCCTACCTTGCAGTTTAGCACGATAACAGGCCTTTTGATGCTGACACCAATTATATAAACTGGGATTTTTACTTTGCTGAACATTGAACGTTCCCCATTTTTCTTCGTATTCTTTCAGCTCATTTAACCTTGATTGCCACCGCTCATCTGCTGCCGAGAGAATTTTTCTCCCTAGATCAAACTCAAATCCAATCGACTTGAGCATTTCCAACCTCGATGTAGTCAGGTGGGATGGCTTTCCCTTTCGGTAAGAATTATAGTACGCGCGTTGATTAAACACCCATAGGCCAAGTCCACCTGGAAGCAATATCATCATTTGGAGAGGTTAGTCTTTTCTTTTTCTTCAATGAAACATTATTCAGAACACCAAAAAATCGATCACTTTGATCTCGATTAAACCAACAATCACACATGTTTTAGACTCACCATAGCTCATTGGAACATTTGTAGTATTATGGACCTTTTCATACTAACGGTGAAGTGGGAGCAATTATAAAATTTAGAGTATTTAGTAACGTAATTCCAATTAACGAGGCAGCTTGATGAAATCCGAATATCCAGCACAATGGCTCCAAACCAGAAACAAAAGCTAGACATAGAGACTTACCTCGCAAAGTTCATGAAACGTCTGATTCCATTGAAATTGATGCACATCCCAAACGAACCCCAACCTGTCCAACGTGTCTACCCTTTCTTGAGAAAGAAGCCCACCTTCAAAAGCTGAGCCACCCGTTCCCTGATCTTTCATAAGATGCCTCTGTGCACGTACCCACGATCCCAAAGATCCATAATTCTTGGGCACTAAACAGTGCCCATTCTCATCTCGAAACGCACACAACTCTTCATACCGCTCATCCCACGTTGCACGACGATTACCCGCCGATCTCATTCGAGGTTCATCAAACATGGTCCTCGAAAACCCCACAGTTTCCAACGCAACACGTCGTGATTCCGGAAGGATCCCCATCGCCTCGGCGCTGTCGACAGGGGCATCCAAGTACTTTCGATATTGTTGTTCGCATCGACGTACAAAAAATGCCAATCGACCATTCATGAATCTAGGATCTATATGACCATTCATTTTTTTAAACATGCGGAGTTCTCCCAGCTTTTGTTCGAATTGCCTCTCTCGCACATCCCAGACAAACCCAATATCATCTAATTTTTGTACCCTCCCCCGGGTCAAAATTGTCGATGTCTTTTTCCTCGGTAGTATAGTAGCTGCCGCATTCTCGTTCTCCTTCCGAGTTTTTTCTTCTTCGGAGCATACCGTCTTGTACTTTTTGTATTCAATCCTTTGTTTTTCTACCCACGCACCCAATGATCCCGAAGATCGCGGGACGAAGCAGTGCCCGTGCTCTTCTTTGAAGAGCTTTAATTCCTGAGAACGCAAATCCCACATGTATCCAATGAAATCCCATACAAATCCAATTTCATCCAATGCCTTTATCTTTTCAGGAGTCATGGATGTTGGAGGATACTTCTTTTGGGATGTTGTATTTTCATCGTTATTTTCAATTTCGTTCCGAAGGAGATATCGAGCATATTGAATGCGCTGTTGGTTGACCCAGGAACCCAGTGGTTTTTGCAATTGTGGGACATTGCAATGGTTATGAATCTGATGGTAATCACATAGTTCTTGATAGCGTTCTTCCCATGTGGCACGTCGAGCTTTCTTTGCTGTAGATTTTGCGGTGCTGCCTTTTTTACTTTTATTTTGTAGTAGTATATTCTTTTTTGTTGCAGCCTTTGTTTTTGGAGATGTTGTTTTGTCAGTTACGTCTTTTGTGCTTGCATTATTTGGTTGACGTGCACTTTTTCCTTTCAAGATTGTGGTAGATTTTGTTGCAACGTTGCCGATTTCATTGTCTATTAAATAATCATTGCGGCTGCTATTCCTCTTCGTGCGTTCCATATGTAATAAAAAAGTATTGAGCCTGATTTGACCTTTCAATTGTGGCCGAAATTTCAAATGTCTTGCGTCATGTAAAGTCGACGAAGAATCTGCGCTTTTATTGCGGACGCAATTGTTTACATGACACCATTCGCGAGAATGGAACGCCATTATTTGACTATTCCTAATTGGCACTTTCTCGACAATGCCAAGGCGGGTGTGGCGGATGATGCTCCCATTCCAACTACGTGGTTTGTTCCGCCACGGAAACGTGCCCACGCCATGATGTTGTGCACCTTCGGCATCGATCAATACCAGTAGAAGCGTTGGGAGATACAACGATATGTAGATGACTATCCATCGCATGGGCGCGTATATTATTGTATCGTTGATGAAGGTCGTCGTCGAGGAACTTTGCCATTGATGTGATGACAGCGCCACGAGAAGTTGGGATGTGATAATTAGATATTATATTATGGGCCCCCAGTTTAGCGGATTTTTAATCCGGGGACGACCGACAGCCGACAGTGACATCACCGATCACCGATCACCGCCATATTATTATGCTTGGGAGACAAAAATCAAAGATCGATCCCGCAAAATAAGAGGGATAATAATATTATTTCAATCCGCAACCCGCAAACCCGCGCCATAAAATAATTATTCAGAAGACATGCTTCGTGTGTGCATTCTGATAAAATTTCTTCCTCCCATCGATCAGACCCATTACAGTACTACGATAATCCTATTTACTTTGAGTGTCATTGATACCCCAGGTCATCATAATATTATCAGCAGCGCCACCAGCTACCGACATCAGATCGAGCTCGCTCGCACCATCCTCCAAAACAATAACAATGCCGAGAACATCCAAGAAAACACCTGCAAAAACCTCCCATACTCCCGATGGCATTCCCATCGTCAATGCCACCCTGCCTCAGATCCGAAAATCGAGGCAGAGTAACGGCGGTGGCGGCAGTGGGGGTCAGCAGTTAGTGCGCATTCCTCAAAAGGCGGAGAGGAGTCAATTTTATGCAGAGACTGCGGAGGTTATTGGGGAGAGAGAGTCGTATGCGCTGCCGTATCATGGTGGAAGGTAAGGCCAAGAGTAGATATTCATTTGTTTCATTGGCCGCATTGGTTTTTATTGACTGTTTACTATTTTTTTTTAATTATTTGTTGACTAAATAGATCTCTCATTTTATTCGACAATGCACATCCAAAAAAATAATACCAGAATGTGGAAATGCGAAGTCAAAATATCCGATGACAACGGAGCATACGGCGACAATGGCAAAAATCTCAAGCTAAAAGGGAACGTAAACCTCGAAAAACAATCAAGAGAAACCAACCCGGGTGCAGCAAAACGAAACACCAAAACAAACAACCACAACCTCAAAAACACGCCCCCCAAAAATTACACCAACTACAAATCCCTCACACCCCTCTTCCGCTGGTTCCGTGGAAAACTACAATTGGCAACCCTCCCTCACATCCTCGAGGACATTGTCGAAGTCGATGCAAAAATGCCCGCCAAAAAACGCTGGGGTGCCAACATCCAATCCGATGACGAATTGGATAGCTCCGATGACGAATGGGACGAATACCTTCCTCCCCCGAGCAACAAGAATGTCTTGATGGAAATATCCGCCCTGACTACCTCTGCGTGGGAGGATCCTCATCATCCTCTTCCCACCATTGTGCGTACGTGGATATCCCCCAATTTGCAAAAGTTTACATCCAGAAAGTCGGCATTGAATCATGCAGAGGAATTGGTACGAAACGATTTGTTGATCGATCGAATACTGTATGGATATGGAAAGAATGGATTGAGATTACGTCCAATCAAACCTACGAGGAAGATGGCGCTGGATGCGGGAATGGTGAGATTTTTGAGGGATGGTGTGTGGGTGGTGGGGCAGGAGGAATTGTGGATTGAGAAGAGAAGGGAGATTTATGTGAAGAAACAGATGAAAATGCTCAAGGCTGCAGAAGAAGAGAAAGAAGGAAAGGATGAGAGTGAGGGAGAGGGAGATTGTGAGGGAGTAGAGGAGAAACAATCTTTGTCAACAAATGCCGAGGAAGAAGCATGCAGCAGTGGTAACGTTGATAGTGCCACCGTAGATAGAATTGACGAACATGGCATAAACAACAAAATTGACCAAGAGGAAGAGAGAAAGAGCGAGGGTGGGGAATTAGATGATGAAAAGTGCTCACCAATGAAAAAAGCATGCACCAATGACAATGGAGGCCAAGACCAAGTGTCTGCAGATTCTATTGAAAATACTACCATAGAAGAAATCGACAAACCATGCACCAATGACGAAAACGACGGGAAGAAGGAAGAAACTAAATGCACAACCATTGAAAATAAAAAAGACCCCAAAATTATTTCTCCCATGGAATCAGATTCATCTTGCCACGATGAATCCATCACTGCAAAAACCTTGCCTGTGGGCTCGAAACCCAGTAATGCCATTAGCGTGACACCCAAATGCCGCAACAACATGGCAATCCCACCACCTTACACTCCTTCGACCCACTATTGCCTATCATCCGCACAAATCGACAAATGCTACACTGCCTGCGTCGAACATTACGAAAAGGTAATGATGACGGTCAAAGCCCGATCGCTTCATCACGAACTCTCTGATGGGTTTGACGTACTTCGCGAGCGTGGGAGAGGAAGGTATGATATGGAACTTTCTGCATTTGACGATACTGATCAATTCTCGTTCTTGACCGATACACGGAGAGCAGCGTGGATGCCGGTGGTGCACAAGATTCTAGGCGAAGATGCTATATTGGTTCATAAAGGATGTTTCCTCTCGTTACCTGGTAGTGAAACGCAGGTGTATCATCAAGATGGAGTGCATTTGAACAAAAAGACGCAGAAGCCATGCCATGCAGTAAATGTGTTTATACCGCTGATAGATTATGACATGACAAATGGACCGACCGAGTTTTGTCTTGGGAGCCATTATCTTGGATATGAAAATTTTGTTAAAGAGATGGTGTACACTCCTTGTGTGACTGCGGGGACTCCAGTTATATTTGATTACCGTCTTGGGTAAGAAACCATTATTATGTTGCTGCATCATGATGTTTTATCTACCTGCGTTATATTGAATTACTATTTCACTTTTCTAACAATGGAAAGCCATGTCATTGACTTGATTAATTTTGTCTTGCTTCTTCCTCCATACATCATATACAGGCACCGTGGCTTAAAAAATTCAAGCCAAAATTGTCGTCCCGTAATTTATCTCACATACTCCGCCGTGGCAAGTGGCAAAGAGTTTCGAGATTCAGTAAACTTTTCGAGTAAGCGTTATCGCAAGTTGGGAGACTTTGTGGAGCGACCCTTGTCAAGGGAAGAGAGGGCAAAGAAGCGGCGAAAAAAAGAAGAAGAAGAATGATTTTGTTGCTGGAAAAGTAAAAGGGGCAAAGGAAGGTGATGGCATACAATGCTACTACATGATAATAATATAATATTGAGTGAGCTATGGTCATAATGTTGTCGCTATTGGAATAGTTATATAAATCTGCTGATATTCATTTCTTTGAAACATTGAATATATTGAGAATGCTCTAGAGAACAAAACAATAAGTAATGCATAAGTCAGGTTTGGTCTAACAATTGTTCTGATGTGGTCTCTATAACGTAAAGAACACTAGCGCCCATGGGATATAATTTTGACAATGAAATTTTTTGAAATATGTAATCATTAACAAAACATGTAGGACAATATAATGTTGTATTGATATCTCCATAACATCTTGAACACTTAGTCTGCTGTTTCATTTATATACCTAGGATTCATTTATACCTAGGATTGAATAATATATTATTTAATACCTCTTGTTGTTGCTAATTTGCCAAAATTCTATATTGTGCGTCCATTTTGAACACTATGCGGTATACCATGTGTATCATGTTCAATCTACGTGCTAAATTGAAATAACGTAACAAGCAAACTATTTTTAACGAATAGTAAGTAAATATTAAATATTAAACACTTGAACACTATTTTCAACCTGAGAATAAGCCGCAAAATTGCGATAGACTTGAGATTGCTGTTCTGAGAGCATGATCCTCATTTGTTCCAAGCATTCCAATACACCCACACCGCGGTATTCATTATATTGTGGCAGCTGATTTTGCCATTGGTGTTACAATTGTTGTTGCCATGTGGCATGTGAAGCATTGGAAATGTTTCAATGTTCAAATCTAGACGGGAAGCAACTTGATTGATCGGATTCTGGCTGACAAAATTACTGTCTGGAATGACGTCTTCGCGTGGAGCTTCTCCTGGTGTGATTACTGTCGACGTCCAAAGATTCATAATCTCGTCGTCTTCCATGTCGACCAGCGAGTCTTTTGCATTGGGCATCATTGCGACAGAACTAGATCGCGAGAGAATGGGAAACATTATGTCTGCATGATTCATCATTTCGTGAACTTCGTGAGTTTGGTGATTCGTTTCTTGATTGTTTGTATTGAAGTACGAGATCTGAAAGTGTGTCACTTCTTGGTTCGAAGCAGGTTCTTTGTGATTGGGACCTACTTGGTTCGAAGACTCAAACACGGGCAATGCTGTCTCTTCGTCTTTTTGGTTAAACAAGGCTTCGCTGATAATAGGATTATTTGCAATTAAAACGCTTGGTTTACATGCTACTGCTTCATGTTTGATATTGCAGCCATGTTTTAATTCCTTCATCTTCTTGGTAGACTTGGTAGCCGTTGTCTTATTTTTGATAGTAGCGATGCTATCTTGATTATACTTTAGCAAATCTCTCTTGTACTGCAACATGCCAATATCGCTCAAACACGCACAAAATATCCTCACCTCATCATCCACAGCGGCCCATGCCTCGGCAATCTTGAGGGAGAGTTCGTGAAATCCAATCGCGCCATGAGATTTGCGATGGAGCCGTTTCCTTCGTCGGGCTTTTCCGGGGATGTACCAATCATTGAGTAATACTATGCTATCGTACCTGCATGGGAGGTGCGGTCCTTGATAGTGGGCAGTATGTTCATGATGAAAAATATCCGATGGCTCGTGAGTGGGTTCGACGCTGAGGATGACTTGGAGGATGTATTCGCGTTCGAGTTGGAAGAATAAGTTGTATTCAGTGTAGTGGCGGGCGGGCTTTGGATTGTCAGCGCCAGCGCTGTTGTTGCTTTTATTTTTCGCGGCTGGAGACATTTTTGTGGTGATACTATCACACTTAAAATGTTGTTCTGATTTAAATTTAAATTATGCTTGAATTCGCAAATGAGAAAACATGGTTTGTTGATCGAATTTGTTGATCTTTATTCTATCAAATAATCAATCCTTTAATTATAATAGTTGCTTCTGATGTTGGAAGCACGAAAGTAAAATTTGTGAGCCCACATAGCCCCAAATAATAGTACATCATTTCGCAACTCCTTGTTCTTCTTATATCAGAATAAAAAGAGATCTATTTGACAACTAACTGTCTTTTGGTTGAACAAATCCGGATTATTTACCTGCTCTTCTGTATCTGATATATTGCACACAACGATACCTGATACTATAATCACCAACTATATTCTACGCTTCCTTCTTGCAGAAGCAAAAGCAACAATCAATCACCGCTGTAGTACAGGCTAGTACCGACCATCTGATAAACAGTCTTTTATTTTAACCTTGTTTCATATTAATATTATTATTGTTGCAGATTGTTGCACATAGAGGATCGCTACACCTGCACTACACACATCAGGCGATTTATAGATATGATGTATGGTAGTAGCTCTAGATTTGGTGTTTGCGCGATCAGTGCTGTCATCTCAATGAAGATTACTGAGATCTAAAGACGTTGCAATCTGTTGCGATCATAATGGCTGGGTGTTATCTCGACAGTTTAAATTCTTGGCGTCATGGATTTGTTCTCAATGAAGTTTACGGCGATCTAAAGACGTCATCCGTGTGGAGTAGAAATCTGATGCCTATTCCAAATCATAATGGCTATCTATGGCTATTATTGTCTCAGCGGTATATCATGCTAGAGAGATCATGCTTGAGGTCTTCGATTTATTTGTTCTATTTCTGTGTCCAAGACAGGACACATGACAGCCTATCCAAGCTTCGAAGAAGGTTGAGCTCCTTTAAAAAACAGCTCGCTCGCAAA
>JALLAR010001239.1:0-10361 GCA_036939335.1 Conticribra guillardii
TGCAAAGGGTGTTAATGATTGAAAAATCCAATAATCATATTCTCACACAAACATACATGTTTAGGGTCCATATTTGAGGTTTGAGGCCTTCCCAAAGAATGGTGTGCCTTGGGAAAGATGCCAGCAAGGAAAAGCCCATGGGGTGGTTGAATTGCCTGACCATACTGGGCTGCTTGCTAGACATGTCTGGCATGAAACAATCATGTGACAAAGGGTGTTAATGATTGAACCATCCAATAAAATGTGTTCCCACACAAACATGTATATGTTTAGGGTCCATGTTTTTGAGGCCTTCCCAAAGAATGGCAGGCATTGGAAAAGAAGCCAACAAAGACAAATCCATGGTTGAATTGCCTGGCCATACTGCTCCTTGCTAGACATGCCTGGCAGTGAAAAATCATGTGGCAAAATCAAAGTGCGTATTAATAATTGAACCACCCAATAAAAATTGTCGTTACTGCACAAACATCTATGTTTAGGGTCCATGTTTGAGGCCTTCCCAAAGAATGGCAGGCCTTGAAAAAGATGCCAACAAGGAAAAACCCATGGTATATGTTTAGGACCCATGTTTGAGGCCTCCCCAAAGAATGGCAGGACTTGATAAAGAAGCCAGTAAGGAAAAACCCATGGTTGAATTGTCTGGGTCTGGCCATACTGTTTGCTAGACATGACTGTCAGTAAAAAAGCATGCGGCAAAGTAAGTTTATCATCAAACCACCCAATAAAACTTCTTCTCGCTCAACACACATATGTTTAGGGTCCATGTTTGAGGCCTCCCCAAAGAATGGCAGGCTTTGGGAAAGAAGCCAGCAAGGAAAAACCCATGGTTAAATTGGCTGGCCATACTGCTTGCTAGACATGTCTTTCAGTGAAAAAATAATTTTGCAAAGGGTGCTCATGATGAACAACCCAATAAAACTTGTTCCCACACAAGGACGTATGTTTAGGATCAGCAGTAAAAGGCTGCATGTGATCTCTTGTTTACTGTCAACAGTATATATGACCGTATACCGTATACCCGCTCACAGCTCACAGCACACATGGGCAGACAGACAAACAGGGATGAAATAATAAATATTCATATACATATGAAATTGTTCTGGAGAATCTCAGCTTCCCAAAATGTAACAATCAATTATGATTGTTGGGTCTGTTATGGAGATATTTTGCACCAAAGTTCATGGTCAAGGTGTTGCCATTGTAGATCAGTAGACAAACTGGGCATGCGTAAACATGCAATACCTTTCAACATAAGAATAAAATAAAAAAATGCACACATGCAACTTTTGCCAAGAATCTTTCATTGTGATTTGCTTGATTTACGAATAGAGTCTGTCCGTAATTCCTGCCTGATTTTTCCAGTATACAGTCTTATATTAGCAGCCCAAGGTTGATTATTGCGTCGGTTTGATAGTGGGTCTGGTGATGATGCTTCTGTGTTGTGCATTGTGCATTTCACCATTGTCAAGGAGAAATTGCGAATTAAAGTGGCTGGCTGCTGCCATTAGCAGGTTTACCAGCATTGTTGTGTGATCTGTGCGTGATTTCAAAGGTAGAGCATGGATCATACATAAATATATGTTTTATTTTATTTTATTTTATTTTGGTGTGAACACATACAGGAGTTCATTTATTTGCATTAAGCAAGTGTATAAATTAATACTATTAACAGTCCAACAAAACAAAAAGTAGATGCCCCAAGCAGATTAAGAGACAACATGGCACCCATTTTTAATAAAGAGATAGGACTAAAAGTGATAGAGTTGTTGCAGCACAAAGGTAATATGAAAAAATATCAAGTAATTCTATCATGGTGACCTGTGCCTGTGATGACCCACAAAAGTGGGCTGGTCTGGTATTGATGTGCCCCACCTAGGATCAGACCAGATCACCATCCTTGCCGTTTCACATATTACATACATTTCTTATTGGAAATTTTGAGCTCAACACAGTTTGAAGTTGAAGTCTTTGTTCACTCTCTCGGTTGACAACAAATCAGTTGGTGCAAATGATCTACTAGGTGTAAGATTCAATTATGAATATGTGTTGTTGGCCTCTGACACTCATCATGTTTTGACTTTTGTGGCTTGCCTACAATATCCTACATGGATGGATGGATTGATTGATGCAATCTTGAATCAAGAGAGGAGTAAATTCTTTTGTTGGCTTGCCAATCCAATTATGTTGATGGTTTGATTGCTGCAAGCATGAATCAAGGGAGAAGTTATGATTTATGATGAGACTTTTGGTCCAACCCCAGGGATGAGGGATGAGTTGGGGGCAAATTCATCACATTAGTCCCCATGCCTAATTTCCCCCGTTTGTCTCAGTGGAAATTTTGGGACCTTTATTCATCCCTTTTGTAGGACATGAGTCCTGGGACTAATTTTACCTAGTGTATTTTACTAGTTAAACAATATCCAGTGCATATTTCATCGTATCTGTGATGAAGTAAGTAGATAACTCATCACCATGAGTCCCAGGGACCTCTTTGGCGCTGAGGAGACAATTTGCATCAATACTCTAGTAGAGGCAAAATCAGTACTGAATCTAAGTAAATCTATTTTTAAATGCTTTGGTTTCAAGAGCTAACAGCAATATCAGCTACTAGCTACTGATAATCATCTTCTGCATTGCAAACATGCTTTGCTTCTGATACACAAATTAATCAACCCTTGAATTTTGTATATGTACTATTCACTCCACACCATACTACAAAGACATGACTAAAATAATAATATATTAACCCCACTTCAAAATTGCCGCACCCCATGACAACCCTGCCCCGAATCCAGCACATGCAATAACATCCCCCTTCTTCACCTTTCCACTTCTCACGGCCTCATCCAACGCCAGTGGAATACTCGCCGCGCTTGTATTTCCGTATTTATACAAGTTTGTAATAACCTTATCCATGGGCATGCCCAATCGTTCGGCGACTACCTCCATAATTCGAATGTTGGCTTGATGTAAGAGTAGCCAATCCACTTGATCGACGGTGATGCCAGCATTGTCCATGGCTTCTTCAAGGACATTGGGAACTTCGCGTGTGGCGAAGGAATAGACTTTGCGGCCATTCATGGTCATTAGGTCGTAAGAGCCGTCGTGGACAGTGGTCCCTTCGCCAGGGGTGGTGATTTTCTTGGGTTCTCCTCGATATCTGTGTAAGTATGATTTGATTGGCAAGGCATAACAAGATGGAAGCATTAGCAATGAAATGCGCATGAGCAAATATATGTGTCTGGCAATTGAAATAACAATGTCCAGGGTTTGCGCAAACAAAATAATGTCTTTTTTGAAAGCCATACAAGCATGTGCTGATAGAGTACACCAAATTTAAACTTCCTGGGCCGCATCAGGGATTGTGACAATCAACAATCTTTTCCATACTTCGAGGAGCAAGGCATAATCGACAATATAATATCAATCCCAAAATCCTCAAACAAGCATTCTAAACTTCCATTTTCATTTTAGCAACCATATTAGGAGTACCCCATGCATAATGACCCTTTCCTAAAACAATCACCCTTTTTCCACCCCAAAACCCCAACCTTGAACAAATATGATACAAAAAACACAAACGAACAAAACAAAAAACAGGAGCACATCATGTCAAAATAATACTATTCTGCGGAGTACTAGGTACTCACATGCACTTCAAATCATTATACCCCGCTCCATTCGAATGCGCCGCATATCCCAAAATACCAAATCCATCATTTTCCGAATCCTCTTCTTTCTTGCCATCGTCATCGTCAGTACTACTACTGGATGATTCGCTCGTCAAGACCATGGCACCCGCTCCATCGCCAAACAGAATACATGAATTTCGATCATCCCAATCGACCCATCGGGTGAGGGCATCGGCTCCTAGAACTAGAGCATTTTTCATGGATCCTCTGTATTTGTTTTTGTGTGTATATGGTGTGTGTGTGTGTGTGTGTATGCATGCGATCATAAATGTTTGTTTGTTGTCGATGTACAGCAGTAGCAGTATAACCCAAGAGCGAGCATATTCATTCATGATTGAGTGAGTGAGTTGCCGATAGTATAGTACCAATGCACAATATATGCAGTATGCCATCCATCCATCCATCCATTACAACAACATGATCGACCAGCACCATCCATGGGAGTAAGTGACAACATTTCCAAAGAAGAAGTCAGTATCCGCCATGATGAAATAATCGTGGTCATAATGATACATGTCATGCGCCAAACAATAATAATCCAAACATATATAATTGTTGTGCATTTGTGATATAAAATTGCATTCCATTGAAAGAAAGTAGTGCGGTATCATGCCCATTATCATTGTTACCATAATAATCATCATTATTGTTGAATGGATACATAGGATGTGATGCAGAAAAAAAAGACAACAAACAAATAATGTTGAGCATGAAGAATGATACAATATAATAATGACAAAGACAACAAAAACATTGGTAATTCCACTGATACTGCACTGTAATGCAATTTAACAAACAAACATAACATGTACATATTATATATATAATATAATACACGCATATATATTCAACTCACCCGCTCCCATGACTATTCTGCAAAAACTGCCCCGCCGTCACAATCCCAAACAAAAACCCCGAACACGCCGCCGTCAAATCAAACGCCATAACCTTTCCCTTATCGCACCCCACCGCATCGGCTATGGAGGGAGCATCGCCGAACAAATCATCGGGGGAGGATGTGGCGCAGATCACGAGATCGATGTCCGCGCCTTTGAGTCCCGACATGGCGAGCGCGTTTCTGGCGGCGTCGATTCCGAGGGTGCGGAGCGTTTCGGGTTGGACCTCTCCCTGGCCTCCGTCGACGGCCACCATGACGGCGCCGTCTTCTTTGTCTTCGGCGCGGTCGTCCTTGATCGGATTGCCGGTCAACTTGGCGACGTGCGCCACGTTCTTGGTTCCGTCGTGCACGAGGACGTGCCGTTGTTCGATGCCGGTGCGGCTCTTGATCCATTCGTCGGAGGTGTCGTGGACGGATTCGAGGTCGAAGTTGGTGAGGATGGTTTGGGGGGCGCAGGATCCGATGCCTATGGGGCGGACGTGGAGGCGGCCTCCGGAGGCGGAGAGGGCGGAACTGGTGCTGGTGCCAGTGAATGATGGCGACCATGATGGGCGCGAATGGGCGGAGAAGGCGGTGGCGGAGCCGAGGAGGGCGATGGATGCGAGTGGAAGTCTCATGGTTTTATTGGTTTGGTTTGGTTTGATTGATTGGATTGATTATGTAGAAATATTAGATTATTTATTCAATTTTTTCTTGAGGAGATTGAACCTGATTTAACTATTCAAATATCGAAAGCTGAATAGATGATGATAATGATGATGGATAATTTCCGCCAGAGATATTGTAGATAATAATATTATTCTCAGATAATCCAGCTAATCGACGACTCAATAAAAAGGATCGGGTATTGGATCGATGGTGATGCGGCCAGGTTGTTGATGATGATGATGATGATGAAGGAAGTAACAACAAGAGGCAAGACGGACGTGCGTGATGATGGAGTTGGTGATGAAAGAAGTCAATGTAGTATCAAGAAGCAAGCAAGCCGGATAAAAAAAACAGCCTCGCGTCGTCGACACACACACACACACAACAACAATCGATCGGCGTCGTTGTCAAAACAAAAAAGGTCCCCTGTTCGTTCGTTCGTTCGTTCGTTCGTTCGTTGATTGCGATTGTTTTGTTGTTTCTCTTTTTTCGCCGCCGCGCGGCCCCCCGCCGCCGATCGACGGGTCATCATGGGTCATCATGCATCCGTCCCCACCATCCAACCAACCGACCACAACAACATAGTACTACCTAGAGTAACCGGGACGGAGAAAGGAATGATGTCACTTCTTCGCACCAGCCAAAATTGGTGACACTCCGTACTATAGTATCTATGTACTACCATACTACCTACTTCTAACTCAGTACTTCTACCTAACATAGGTACCATATTATTATCTTCCAACCTACATCATACATCTAAATCACTGAATAATTATCAATGATACATCCCTTCTCAAACGAGGCATACCCTCCCCCCAAGCTTCTCAAGTGTCAAGACTCTTTTCCCGAGACTGACATCACATACGTCATTGTCACTCTAGTATCTAGGTAGGTAGGTAGAGTGTATTTTTAAAAAAGATTCAAGATATGTGCAACATTAACAAGTATTGATTCCTACATATATTATTTTCGTGCGTACGTGTTGGTGGTTTATGGTCCACACAATCAACAACACACAACAACAACAACAACATCATCATCTTCATATTATTATTATTATTATCATGTTGAAAACTGAAAACGTCTTGAAAGGGAAGCACAAGTGACAGGTGACAGCGAGCTGAGGATGATGACGTATGACGTAAGCGATATATCTTTGGGAGCGTGTGGAACTCTCCGATCAACACAACATAGTATCGTACTACACGCTCGCTCGATCGCGCTGGCTGTACAATATCTATGATGTGTTCGCAATCGACGAGCCGTGCATGACAACGAGAAGAAGTGGAACGCTGTGGAAAGTGGAGGTGTCACCATGCATCGCCGACAACCGCCATCGCCAACAACTACGAGATAGATGATGTTGTAGTATGGTACTTAGCATCTACAACTCTAGAGTACTAAAGAAAGTATTGTAGGTAGTATTGTAAAAAGTCGACATCACCATTGCCGATCGATTGATCGATATTATTGCAACGCCGACGCCGCCGACATCCGTCCATTACCATCATATCTAGAGTAAAATAAATTCCATTTTTTAATTTAATTTCCACCCACCAACCAACCCCAACACCACCACCACCACCACCATCATCATCACTGTGATACCAGCAACAACCAGTGGATAG
Source organism: Conticribra guillardii (assembly GCA_036939335.1). Lineage (NCBI taxonomy): Eukaryota > Bacillariophyta > Thalassiosirophyceae > Thalassiosirales > Thalassiosiraceae > Conticribra > Conticribra guillardii. The sequence goes on from JALLAR010001239.1 coordinate 6,870, forward strand.
AATACTCGCATAGAAAGAGCCTCTACTGCACAAAAACAAAAACACAAGCACAAAAACACGCACAAACAATACTTTAAAATATCACATTGCCACCATGAAGCTCCCATCAGTCATCGTATTGCTATCATCGAGCCCCGCTTTGACGGCGGCCTTTTCGCCCATTGGTACGTCGCGCCGCCATGATCTACTTATTGTTTCGCCATTATTATTATTATTATTTACTTTTTGTAGTGGTGGTATGGCCCAGACCGACTGACTCACTTTTGTTGGATCCGCAGTGATTGCTTAATTGGTTGCTTGCTTGCTTGAATGGTTGAATGCTTGCTTGATTGCTTGCTTGATGAGCAGCATCTATCGTGTGATTGTATTGTTTTTGTTGTTTCTCGTTGTATGTTTGCTGATTATTGTCAATGCGCCGAGAGAGAGAGAGAGATCTAGAGAGATGCGTGTGTCGTGCGTGTCGTGTTGGCGGCAATGATGTGTTTGTGCGTCGGGGCGGACTCGCATTGCGGCGTGTTGCATCGGTTCGAGACCGCGGTTTTGGGCGTTGGTTGGGGTTGGAGTTTGTCGTGGGCGTGAATCCTCCTCATCATGATGATTGGCATGCTTTGAATGGACGGACGAATGATGGCGCCCATTCGAATGGAAGGAGGATATGCGTCCTCCTCGGTAGGACATTTACACCCTCTCTCCCTCTCTCTTGTCTGTCGTGTCGGTCAAGATCAGCGTATGGACCGATGGATGTATGGATGGCTTGATTGATTGGCTTGATTGATTGGGGGGGGGGCGAGGGTGTCAAAATAACTGCGAAAGAAGACGTGTGCCAGCAAATTGTCCATGACGAATACCGAGAGGCTTGCATGACGAACGAAATTCGAATTGCTTCTCGGTTGTATTGTTGGTTGTGCGGAGGGAAGGGCACGACAAAGGGGGGGAAGGAATGCATTACTCGAATGTCATTGTGGTGCACTCACACACAAGAGACACGCAAGTACTAACTACTACCATGAGAGTGGATACTATGATGGTATTCAGGCATAGAGGCAACAACATTATTATTAATAAAGGGAGGAGGAAGAAGTTGGAAGTACATGATCACGGTGCATTGATCGACAAAGCATGTTGTATGCACGAGAGGGAAATTAATCCGCTGTGGGATGGCGGTGGTTTTTGATTTTATTGGGGCGCTATTCGTCGTGTCAATTTGTCAATGAAGTCATTGTTTATTTTATTTATTGAATGGGGGAGGCATTGAGAGGATGTTGCTTTCTCGAGAATGCCATTTTTTTCATTTCTCTGTTTGTCAACAAACACACACGCACACAGAATTCTTTTCAATTGCATCTTTTTATTTCATGCACCCTCTTTTTTCACGCTATCCATTATTCCCCACTTCTCACCATCATCATTTTCTGCACCACTCGCTGTCCTCTTTTATATCATTCCCTCAAAATGGCCACGTGTCAAAACCATGCAACGGCACACGCCACAAACAACCAATCACTAACTAAACAGCCCCACAAACGCGATCCGCCACCACCACCACCGCACTCCACATGGCCGACCGTCGCGTCGTCGTCACCGGCATGGGAATCACATCCTGCCTCGGAAACACCCTCGACGACGTCAAATCCTCCCTCCACGAAGCCAAATCCGGCATCAAATTCGATCAAGAATGGGCCGACCTCGGCATCAAATCCAACGTGCGCGGCAGACCCGATCTCACCGACGATGACTTCAAGGAGCTCATCCCCAAGGCCCATTTGAGATTCATGGGCACGAATGCCAAGTATGCCTACATTGCCATGCAGAGGGCGGTGGAAGATTCGGGGATGAAGGCCGAGGATTACCAGGAGAATCCTCGCGCGTGCGCCATTCTCGGGCAGGGGGGGACGAGCATTCCCGATATCGTGGAGACGGTGGAGGCGGTGAAGGCGGGGGGACGTTGGAAGAACAAGGTGGGGCCCTTTCGCGTCACGAGATCCATGGGGTCGACCGTCAGTGCCGTTCTTGCCACGGCGTTCAAGATTCAGGGGATGAGTTTCTCCATCTCCTCCGCGTGCAGCACGGGAGCGCATTGCATTGGGACCGGGTTCGAGCAAATCCTTTTGAACAAATCCGACATTGCATTCTGCGGCGCCGGAGAGAATGTCGATTGGGACTTTACGAGTATGTTCGACTGCATGGGTGCCTTGAGTACCTCCTACAACGAAACGCCGGAGAAGGCGAGTCGCGCATTTGATAAGGCCCGTGATGGTTTCTGCATCGCCGGCGGGGGAGGAGTCGTCGTTCTCGAGGAATTGGAACATGCCAAGGCTCGTGGAGCCAAGATTTACTGCGAACTCGTTGGATATGCGGCCAACTCGGATGGGTACGACATGGTGGCACCCTCGGGAGTGGGTGGCGAACGATGCATGGAGCTTGCAATTGCTGATGCCAAAGTACATGCGGGCGAGAAGCCAGTTGAATACATTAATACACATGGAACTTCCACGCCCGTGGGGGATCTTGCGGAACTTGGGGCGATTAAGAGGTTGTTTGACAGGCTGGGATACCAACCAAATGTTGGTTCGACAAAGAGTCTTTCCGGTCATGCCCTTGGCGCGGCGGGTGTTCATGAAACCATCTACACCATTCTCATGATGAACAATGACTTCATGGCCGAATCAGCGAACATTGAGGAACTTGTGGATGAGGCCGAGGGAATGAACATTCTTACCTCAAGGAAAGATGGACCATTCACCCGAGCCATGTCCAACAGTTTTGGATTTGGAGGAACAAATTGTGCCCTTATTTTTGACAAGTATGAAGAGTAAACTGTATTGACACAATACGTCATGCACACACCATGTTATGGATGTGCATCTCCTCTTCCTATGATGTAGTATTTGCTTAGCTAGCACCCATACCTAGTAATCCTTTATTTGAAAGAAATATAATAATAATATTTTGTTTGAGTTCTCGACGAGGCGCAGGGTTGGGTATGGGCGGGGGGGTGCCTATGTTTGTGTGATTTGCGATTAGACACTTAATTGCTCATCATTATATTCTCAGTTTGATTTAGATGAAAAAAGTGTTTCCCTGCAGATACTAATTGGCCATCTCTGTACTGTAATGTGGAGTATTACTATCCCTTTTATTTTTTATCCAACTGCATCAGTATTCTTAGAAGACAACAGCCAGAATATCACGAAAATCCTCAACATCTTCTCGAAATGGCACGTTGTACTTTGTGCTAAAATTAGTTGTATCATATTGTGTATTCAGCATGTTTCAATTACTTTGATGACCACTGACTCCATGCACTGAAACATATGACATGGACTAAGCATAGCCGTTCAATGCCACACCAGCAATATCACCCCATACCACCAATATATCAACAAGAACAAGAACAAGAACAAGAACAAGAAGAGGTAAGAAATTTAGCACAAATCTACCGTATAAGTCGGATCATAAGGTGCACCCAATGTCCGCCACGTGTAACTTTTT
>JALLAR010001240.1:0-10361 GCA_036939335.1 Conticribra guillardii
ACACATAATTTTAAGTGGTAAAATTGTAAAACAGCTCGAGCTGCTGCTGTACAATGTATATTATATACATCAATGTTCTCTCATCTTGAATTGTTTCAATTTCCTTATTTGACAGAATGGCTTCGTAACAGTTAAGTTACCATCGGAAAAAGGAAAGAGCCTTAGCACGCACTGCCTTCGTTATACTGATGACCCTGTGCTAACAAATAAAAATGAAAATAAGCAGTTGTTCAATCTTGCTTCGACGATGGGGAGAAATACTTTCTCTTGGAGGCCTCCAAAATCATTCGCAAAATTATCCAACAAAAAGCAGCGAGACCAAAAAGAGGGCACAGATAAGACAAATAATTCTTCCAGAAAACCAAGCAGAGATAACTCTCGTGGCATCGGTATTAGCAAAAGTTTAACATGGAATTTGTTCAATCGCAATCTGACTCAACTCAAAGAGGAAACTGATCAAGTTATGACTTACAGAAGACGTGCTCTTAGAAGCAGCTTGCCTCCCGGAAATAGCTCAGGGATGATCATTGACTTCAAGACAAGAGACGACCATGATGTCGTTCGAAAATCAAGTAAACTTAGTCGCAGCTTGCCACCCAGAAGGAACACATCTTTGACTGTCGATTCAGAGGACGAAGAGGAGAAACTGGACGACTCAATAGTATGGTGATATGTATACGATGCCCACTTGTCGCACCTGTTAGTTGTAAGAGGTCGACTTGGACGGGAACTACAAGCACTGCTATAGCATTGATTACAATTGATATTTGATCGAGTTTCAAAAATTCAGCTATTTGCGATCAAATAATCTATGGAGACAAAAATGAATTATTTGAGTTTGTGTACAATAGTTCTCTCTGTGTGAACTTATTAAACAATGTTTGGCTATTATTTTATTAATTTTTTTACACGGATCAGTGCTGCATTTTTGCATCCAATGTATCACACAAGGGTTGATGTTCCCTTGGTATCACAACCATCTACATAATTATGTTGGGTTTTATTAATATTTTTCACATCGGCTTCAAGAGATTTGTCTAAATAATTATTTGTTTCCTGCTTTCGAAATATGTAGCAGCCATGATTATGCATAATACATAATATACCTAATATATAAGAAAATATTCATCAAGTTACTTAACAATTGAAGGGTTTAGCTCTAATAATGACGCAAGAAACCAATTCCTATGCGACGCGTCTGCTCTCTCCTCTCTCACGCACCCATGCATGATAGATGTATCCTCCAGCCTCCAGTGCATATTCTTATTTTTCACACCACAACATTATTATTCACGCAAGCCACTATCGTATCCACTCTCGTTGTCAAAGAAACAATGTCCGATCCATACCGTCCGAAATACCTAACCTCAATAGAAACAAGCATCAACAAATGGTCCTCTGACGTCGTCATATCATTCATCGGCACATCCTCCATCGGCGCCGCATGGGGATGCTTCAACCCCATCCCCATCCCCGGCAGTCGCCAAGCATTTGAAATAACCAAGACAAGAAAGTTCATCCCGCTCCCTCCATTTTCTTCCTTGTCTTCTGTTGGTTATTATGCTGCAATTTTCGGGACTATTGCCGTTGTCCAACGTTTCACTTCAGGTGGATTGGCAGTAGCGCGTGGGAGGGACGATATTTGGAATAATTTGATTGGTTTTGCGTCTGTAGGCGGTTATTGGTGGAAGGTATTATCGTCAGAGACGCGGGTTCTTTGGAATAATCGAGCTGTTGGTGGATTTGTTGCTGGTTCCATAGTGTATGCCAATATTGCCCCTTGAAGAATTCAATTTGACACTTTGAAATCATTTGGCAGCAATGCATCATCAGATCCCATGATAACAAAGTGCCTCTGGGAAGCATTCGACAATGAGAGATCAGATAGAGTGTGTCGATTTCAGCAAAGTCTCCATTTCCCTAACATTGTTAGGATTTTTGCAAACAAATGATTGTAGAGAAAGTCATGCATACGACTATGGCTGGTCGACATGAAGTGCTCGGGGTAAACTCCTTTTGACATGAATACTTTTTGTTAGAGTTCCTTGTGTTATCTGTACAGTCATCTTATTTTGGGGGTAATTGCGCCATTCATGACTGTGTCGTGAATTGGCAGGATGTTGTATTGGCGCAGTGTCAAACAAATCTACAAATCTCAACAAAGGATATTCATCCAATGCAAATGCGGATTGAAGTCCCGCAGAAATTGAAGTCAAGACACACAAATATGTCTGCTCCAATTTTGATGATTTTTTAAATTAGTATGCCGGCAATTCAGTATGGCGAAGACAAATTCAAATAATGCAGTCTTGTTGTTGTTAGTCAAGAATTGGAATAATTTGCTGACGGTGGGCGTGCACTACTTCGCAGTTGTGAGATTTCTTTCGTTTTCTCAGTTGTCGCGCTGGGAAAATGTTCGAAGATAATTACTAATAATACAAAACAATGTTTAGTTTAGTAAAGTGATGAGAATTGTCACGATAAAAAGTAGATGCGGCAAGAAACCAGCTTGCAATGTTCCAGCTCCTGATTTGCCTATCTGGAAAGGATAGAATACATCGTGAGGAACTGAAAAAATTAATGTGGGTGGTGGGCTCCTAACTATGCCATATTTTGGATGTGAGAACGACCAAGACACTGTCGTGACAAAAGAAAACGGCTGCTTCTCTGTCGGTGGAAGTGTGTGTTGGAGTACTGGGCTATCATCGAAGGATTTTTTGGCGCTTAGCATAAAGTGAAGCATTCAAACGTGAAATGGCAACAGAATATCAATGAGAAGAAAAATCCAAAAATGTGACATTGGTCCCTCGTTGAGAATATGTGAATCTGGCATCAGAAACAAACTTGCTTACCTAATTATTTTGGCTTGTGGGTTGTCAACATTGCCAACATACGTCCATAATATTTCAAAATGCAATCTTGAGGACATTCCATCGCAGCGACCTTCTGCTTCCAGCCAATTTCGAGTCTTGATCATGAACCCAGGATCGTCTAATGGTGATTCAATATTCAACCATTGCTTTCTATCAAGAGGATCAGCATTTCCAAATATTCCAAGCAAATCTTGCGATGTCTCTAGCCACCTGGGGAACACAAAGTGTTCAGTGCCAATTTCATGTCGTGCGTGCATAGGATGTTCTTTGGCAGTGCAGAATTCTTTGAGCTCGTCCCTAGACATGGATTGAGTGCACCCCACAAAAATGTCATTCGCAAAACCAACTATCTGCATTTTGTGAAAACCACATAGACATAAGAATCACGTTGAATGAGTGCTGATGGATTTAGTCTTGCAAATTCATAGGAATTAAGACCGATACGTTTGACTTACTGTTCCTGCTTGTGAGGAACTACTGCAGCGCCCACCCATTCCCGTGTCCATTACGGTAAATCCAGCCTTTTGAGCAGCAACGTATGACAAAGTGGTGTTAGTACTAGGACTACGAGCTCCCAATGTTGGATCGCCTGCAATGTATCCTGGATTGCCGCTACGTTTCCTAGCGATGATATTATTTTGGCCATGACTTTGTTCAAAAAAATCTGCCTCGACAGGAATAAAGGTAATCGCAAACTCTTGCTTTATTTCTGACGTTGCAATGTTTACGTCAATCGTTTCGATTTCCACTGAAACATCGACAATCGTAGTGTGGTTGTACTTTAAAGTATAACTCAACCGCATAAGGGCATTCTTGCATGTAGTCAAAGATTCGTCCCAAGTTGTTGTTTTTGGAACATTTGCCAAGTCGTATGATAATAATCCATTTGAATCTGTAAACTTTGTTATGCTGATGGGAACTGCCCCAGTCATGTTCTCAGTTTGTTGTGATGCACCAAGTATCATGGATCCCTTCATCTTCTCGACTGGACGAGGATAAATATCATAACAATAACGGTGAGATGATTATCCCATGGATTGATTACTACGCCAAACTCGTTGCAATCAAACGTACCAAAAATGTTTGAAACATATCTCGTGGTACTGAATTGGTGTTCACAATCCAGCGCAAGGTTGTCGGTTTGTTTCAAGCAAGCATTAGCTTCGTTTTTACCAAATACAGCAGAGTTTAGTTCAATGCATTTTCCGCCATCTCCAGCGGAAGGTACGACTAGATAGCCTCCAAAAGAAGTTGCCGTTCCTCCTTGGTCAGAAATCCGAAAGGCAGCAATCATATCGCCCAATTGATACGCGCCATTGTATGAACTCGATGACGCAGTCTGTTTAGAGGAATGGAAGCTGTTATGCTTTTTACCTCTTCCTCCGGGCGAAAATACTTGCAATGCCCTTGGATATCCTTGATCATGGAAAAATGTTCCCTTTACTGCACTATTGTCCTTTTCAATACACATCACATCGTGCAGTCGACCCTAGTAATAATGTGTACATCGTTCCAATTGGAATGGTGTAAGATCCGTCCACCATTATCATAGGATAAATTCTGTTATTTCCATACTTACATTGGGAGATTCGCTTACCCGATGTGGATATATCACGTTGACTTCTTCCAACGCAGATGCGCCTTCTACGCACATGTTCGCCATCGGCGCTGGGTAGCCTTCATCAAGACAGCTTGAAAATGACAGTACTTCATCTTCGGTGCACTCCTTGTCGCAACAGCAATTGAAATCGCATGCGCCTGCGGTTAGGTCGCACTGGCAAGTGCAGTCAAATTCATCACATTGCTCGCTGTTGATCGCGCCAGCTTTTCTGCAAGTGCAGCCGGGAGGCATCAAAAACACCGGAGAGTTCCAGGTCGAGCTTCCGATCGCAACTTCGTCTTGAACACTGCCAGGTATAAGGTAAGAATCATCTTCGTTCTCAGTAGAAAAGACACTTTCCATGAATGACGTCCCAACTAAAGCGAGTGATATTAACCACGGCGCTGCAACAGATTTCATTATCACTATTTTTATGTAGAATTTGCGTAGAAACTACTGATGGAATTTCAGCCCCTCGATTTAAAATTTTAAAATTGCCGGCGTACCAATGTAGTCTCGGAATTTTTTGATTAATAAGGTACAACATACAAGGGAAAGGAAGGCAGTACAAGCTTGGATCCTCTGCGCAACTCAGCAAATGACTTCTTTTCCAGGAAGTAATTCTTTATTTACAATTTTTAATATTTCTATCATACTCTAAGCATAGTTATTACCATCTGTAGTTTCACCTTCTCAAGTGCAATTGCACTGAAGTGAATACTGAGAATGCCCATGCTATGGTTTGCAAATCAATATACAACGCAGGGTTGTTTCAACAATCAAAACCAAAGTCCGAATTCGTCAAGCTCGCGCTAGATGCCTTACTTGAGGCTTTCGAATGGACAAAGTTGCTGTAGAAGCTGTGTATACTCTTGGCGGATTTGTCGAACTCAATATCTGTTGATTTCTCCTCTCCTTGAGATTGTTCATGCGGTTTGGGTGGTGGCGGTGGTGGGGCGTGTGATTTGGCTCTACTAGTAGTACTACTATTACGCCATGATATTTGAGAGCTGGTCAAATTTGTCTTGGACGTGGCGGCTGCAATGGCAGCAGCGACAATTTTATCGACATCAGGTCCAGCGGTTCCGCTCTTGGTACTTTTTCTCATACTGATATTGGAGGTTGACGACTTTTTGAATACCTCAGCATGAGCCAATGCCGCAGCCACAGCATGATTGACTTGCTTTTCTCTCACCACCCCCTTCTGTCTCGAGGTCATGATGCTACCATCCATAGTGGGGTCGGAAATGATGGAATCTGAATCTTCCAGTGAGATTGTCTTGGATTGCATGGGATCATAAAGTCCGTGTGTAATGGATTCGGAGGAAAGGATCTTGGAGCTTTTGTTGAAGTCTCCTTGGTCCTGCCTCCTGGATTTGATGGTTCCTCGCCTGGGTTGATATGCTGCAGCTACTGCAGCCGGCATTACCGGCTCATTTACTGGCCTTGGTGGAGGCTGGGGTGTCCGTGGCCTCATGGCGCGTGGCGATCGACTTGACGATTGACTGGGATGATTTCTATCTGGAGATTTCCTCCTCGGAGATTTGGATGTAGGTCGTCTGCTGGATACATCACTGCTCGACTTGGCATCCAAACCAGTACTCCATGACTCGGCACTACCATGAATTCTATTATTTTTCCCTCGAATAGGTCCCGAGTGATCGGTCTCGGTAAGCGGTCCGGAGTGGTCCGTTTCAGTGAGGTGTGTCCCAGTGCTCCTTTCATCCACAGTACGTGGTGTTGTCCCCGATGAGGAAGTAGTGCTAACACTTTTACTGGCCTTGCTTCTTGGGGGAGGAGGTGGGACTGGGTGCGGCGCCGAATTAAACGATGGCACCGACACGTAACTACTTTGAGCATTGCCTTGATAACTGGTGAAGGATCCTGTCTTGGGCTTGAACGTTGGTACGATGAATGTTTCCCGCTTGGCATTGTCATTAGTTCGCTGTGAGGGAGGAGGAGGAGGAGGATATCTACTGGGCTGTTGCTCCCTAGTTCTCTTCACAGCCGGTCGGTTAAAGGACGGTGATTTGGTGGAGGATGTCATTTCCGATTCAGAAATTGACAAGACTGCTTCATCGGCATACATTGATGCTTTGAGATTGTACTTCATACCACTTGCTTCAGCGGATGCTTTTGCATTCTTATTCTTTCGTCCGCCTCCGTTGTGATGTTGCAATGGTTTGTCACCCTTTGCCTTATTTTTCGATGAAGAACGCTTGGATGACGACGATGATCTTGATGATTTGGTAGATTTGGAACGGGTCCCAGCCATTTCCGAATCCGACACCGACATGATGCCGCCGCCATCAGGGTGTTCGCTATAGAAGGAAGGATCCCTTGTAAGCGACGCTTTGAGATTGTACTTCCTACCATTCGCTTCGGCACCTTGGAACGATGGCGTGAAGGACGCCATGGATTCCACATTGCCAAATTCTGTGGATGCATCGTATCCTACATCTTGTTGTTCAGGTTCGGGATCTTGCCCCACTCCTTGAGATGGATGGTGATAGTAGCCATATCCCCTATTGGCAAGTACTTCGAATTGTTCTTCTTCTATGGCAGAAGCATCGGGTTGCAACCCAATCTGCGAGGCAGGAACCAGTGGTACGCCACTACTTCCAAAGTGTTGACCATTCACTGATCCTCTGGCATCAGGGACGACACTAGCCGATGCTTCCGTTTCTGTTTCTGCCATGGAAATTCCCTCGGAAAATGATGCAGCAATGGCAGGATGATGATGATGAACATCCTCAACGAGTTCCTCTTCCGTATCATATGCAGTACTAGTTGAATCGGTAATATTCCCAATGGAGGTTGCCATACTGGTACTATGCATGGAAGTAGTATTCCCATTGTAGGAAAAATGCAATGCTTGTTTCACAGGTGCACCATATCTACCACTACTACCACCACTCACAACAGCATCAAGATAGACATGATTGACATAGTCCAAACATAATAAAAATGCCAAAATCGTACATGACCACGAACTCAAAAATAAATTCCCCGAAACAAATCCCATACCGCCCGGAGAGGTAACGTAGGTGGTTCCAACGCTTTGGATTGTGAGCGAGGCAATGGCAAGGAGAGAGGTGATTTTGTTCGTGGTTTTGGATTGGGATTGCAGTTTCATTGATTGCTTCGTCGACAGTGCCCATGGTTGTGATGATGATGATGATGATGATGATGATTGCCGAGCAGCATGTTTTTTCAGTCTCGAATGCATCACATAACTCAACGTCAGCGCCATAAAACACAGCACATTTGTCAAAATGGAAGTCACGATTGTCACCATGGAAGAGGCACACATGCGAGACGACGATAACATTCCCTGACAAATCGGACTCGAATACAAAGAGAGGGATGATCCCAATACGGCATTGGCAAAGAAAAACATGCTAACCCACAGTATTGTGCGACGATGATTGTTCATCCCACTACCACTACCAATATTTCCACTGCTTGCACCACCACCGCCACCAACAACATTAAAACAAGCCTCGCTCACAACACTCGCCAAAAGAAACGTCACCAATCCAAAACTCGCCCACGTCGAAAAGAAGACATTGGCATTCTCAACGCTCGTCCCTCTTGTCGCCATGTAATTCTTTCCATCGAGGAGAACGGGCATGGCGGCGATCCAAAGGAGGACAGCGAGGATTGTCATGGCGAGTTCGAGGCGATGGACGCGATCGAAACCAATCCATCGTCTCGCGCTCTCGACCCTCCAAACCACGCTCGCGGCCGCGCTCATCCCCACGCTCAGTCCCGTCAGCGTCACTCCCCCGACGTAGAGGGATGAATTTCGAATGAAGGGCGGGAGACCGCTCGAATAGGGATAGGAGGAATAGGACGAAGTGGTAAAGGACGACGAGGAGGAGGATCCGAGCGCGGAGAGGGATCCGACGGCGATGCTGGAGGTTAGGAGGAGGTAGAGCCAGGCGTCGGCACGGTGTTTATTGTTGTTACTGTTGTTGTTGTTGTTGTTGTTGGTATAGTAATTGTTGTTGTGCTTCAAGTCGTCGTCGTCGGTAGCAGCAGTGGTGGCAGTGCCAACATTAAAAGACTCTTCCCCAAATAACGACGGTGGAGCAGCGCGGTAATTGTCCAGCAGCTTGCCCTTGCCGGTGGATTTTCTTCGCACCATTGCTCTGCCGCCTCGACCGCTGCTGCTGCTGCTTCTGCTGCGGCCAACACCTCGTTGTGGTTGCGGTTGTTGATGTTGATTCCGACCATGCTGACCAATATTAGTGCTGATATTATTCTCCGATTCGTAATGAAAGCCGGGGTATTGTTTGCCGTGATCTTGGTATTCGTCCGACGAGGAGGATTCCGAGTCGGTCGTCGAGGCTCGTTGAATCACCATTTGTTGTTGATGTTGTTGTCGTTGGCGTCGAGATTGGGATTGCCGCGATTGCCGCGACTGTTGGGAATAAAAGTGGCTATCGGACTCGTTTCCTTCGGCGGTGGAGCAGTCGCTCCATTGGTCATGGTCACGATCTCTAGATCTAGTATTGTACACCATTGTGTCTAGCAGTTTTATAGTGCCTAGAGAGGAGTAGTAGAGAGCGTGAGTTGTGTGATGTGTTACACTCGTTGTTGCGTTCCTCGATTGAGATGGCGTCGCTGTGGTATCAGAGACTCTCTCAACGCAAACTGTAAATAATAATACAATGGGAGTATTCCCTTGTAGTACTACTGCTATGCGGCGGTTCTCTGAAGCTTCTTGATTGATTGAGATTGATTCATCAGTGAGTGCATAATAATATGCAGTGCGCAGTCTTTCAATGGGAGATGATTGAAGAGATGATTGTTTCACGCTCCAGGCGATGAAAATGACGATGCTGCAGCCTCTGGCTGGAGGTTAGGAATGAAGAAGAAGAAATAATAAATAGAGTACTACCATATCATCTCTACCTAGAGTAGAGGAGTACGATAATAGGTAAGTAGTAGATAGTACTACCTACCTACCTTATGTTGTTGTACGAGGGCGATTGATTGATGCCAAGCAGTGACAAGCCGATAAATAAATAATAATATCTAAAAAAATCAGTGCAGCACGTTGGTCTTGTGAAATAATGAGAGTGAGGAGAATGAGGGCTGTAGTATTGTACCAAATTCGAGATCGTTGGACGATTAAATAATGACGATCAAGAACCGGTTTGGAGTTTGGATGGCATGAAATTTTACAAACACGCACTCGCGACAGGTTGTCGCACTCTTTAGTACTCGCTGGTCAGAGGTCCGTGCTCGGGGGGTCCGGGACCCCCGAGACCGATGACCAGCGAGTACTAAAGAGTGGGTTGTCGTCTCTTCTCTAGTTCCATGCATAGTACTAGATAGCATGCAGTTGACCACAACAAAACACTATGTCCGTCGCTCGGGTGAGAAAAAAAGAGACATATTTGATTTTAGGAGACATGTGCGGTTAAACTCATAATACAATATCTAGTATAGAAATAAAAGATGGAGAGAGAGATTTTGGGCCGGGTAAAAATAGAAGCACGAAAAGATAAAAATGCTACACGGGCAATAGATCAATTGACATCCCTAGAGATAAAAAGTATTCAAGATTCAAGAACCCACAACCCACAACAACATTTTTTATTAAAATGATCACGCGGCTTGGCCCAGGAGACATGCCGTGGCGCCGAGACTGATTCGCACTCTTGTACTCCTACTACCGTATGTCGTTGAATATCACGCACCAAATAATGTCCCATCAAGCGTTTTTTTGTACTATTCCTACATGAAAAATAGCTCTCGTCATCACTAATTATTATCAAAGTGCGTGATAAATTCCGACCACACCTCTAGTGTTTTTTTGTTAGTGTTTTTTTTGCGCGCCCCTTGTTAATTTTATTGGGGGTTGACCTCAGCATGCC
>JALLAR010001241.1:0-10361 GCA_036939335.1 Conticribra guillardii
CATGTGTAGCCCTGAATATCGGGGAAACACTCAACTCAACCCAAGTTCTTAGAACAGTACCCTACTCCATTTATTATTCACAATCACAATGCATAAATATAGAAGTGCCAATGGAAACTGAATGGAAATTTAAATATATTCACTTGTTTAGATTTAGAGAAAATTAAATACACTCTCATTCATTATTTATTTTGTGAGTACGTGTGCACAGTTTTTATTTTTAATTGTCAAAATCAAGTTTTGTAAAAATAGTTGGAAATCACATTCACATTTTCATTGTTGCAAAATTACAATTTCGTATACAATGCATGATGCTACTAATGCTATTCAAATTACATGCTTGGGCGTCAAAAGGAATGATTTTTTAATGCGGCTCTTCGCCACAACGGCCAGAATGTTACTTCTGGCACCAGTTGTTCATCTTGCAATTATCCAAGCACGTTTTATTTTGTCATCACGGGTGTTACTGGTTTCTTATTTGAGAAGATCAAATAGGAAGTGTACTGTAAAGAGATTCTTTAAAAGTACAGTCATGTGTATTCAACCTTGTAGTTTTACCGAAAAGAGATTCTTCCAGTGGTAAAAGTTACTTTTGCCCCGCAACAGCAATGCATTTTTGAGGGATTTCAATATATGGGGATGGGGGGATAAAAGGGGGGGGGGCGGCATGAGGCGCAAGCGCCATCAAACCAGGTCAAAAATTATAAACAGACTTAGCGCTGAGCACTAAGTGACATAGGATCACGTACAGTCTGGAGTATTTCATCCGTGAACAGACCAGCTCCTCTACGTGGCCACACACCTGAATGATCATGTGCGAGCCTGTTTAAGGTAAGTATGAGTGGTTGCTTATTGAGAGCCCGCCCTGGAGAACATGTTACTAAGTAAAACTATCAAATGCAGCAGTTCAGACATGCATTTTTTGAGGAATATTGTGACAAATTTGTCTTGTACAAATTCCTATGCCAAGAAATATTATGTTGTGGTCTCAGCACAACAGCATTGTACAATACTAGTAAAATGTCGGCAATATAAATTATTAGTATCACAGCCTAGGTTTTTGCATCCATATTGCGTTGCATGTTATGATTTTACTGCCATGTGTGGAAACAACAAGCACATCATCAACAAGACAACCCATCTCTCTTCGCCTATTGGCTTTGATCTTGTGTAGTAACTGTTCTAATACTTTTAACAAAGTATTGACAACCACTGGTTGTCACACTGTTAAACTACTTTTTGCAACCTCGGAGCATCACTTCTGCTTGCAGAACATGTCTCCACGGATGGTCGAAGCATTTCACTAGCCGCTACGATCCGTCCACCCCCCTTCCATCCAAACCCCCCAACCCCACCACCAACACCACCTAACACCACACACCACCCACACAACTTCACTGATAAAGAGGATACAACATACCAAAAAAGATTCTGAGCAATAAAAGGGTACGGAGATACTCCAATTTATTTTTCTCCTGAATCTGAGGATGAAAGTGACAACAACATTGCGATTGACTTGGTCAATCCTTTTAGTATTTCTTCTAAATGGAACCAGCGTGTCCGCGCTAATGACACGTCCAATGTCAACTCTCCAACGGGGTTGCCATCATGGTACAAATTCTCCATCATCTCTGAAGAATGACCTTCGAGATGAAATCGAACGCAAGGCGCAGCAGCGGGCGTTCGAAAATCGAGGTCGAGGCGAAGGCGTTGGGTCTGCAGCCGCTGGAGCAATTTTTGGAGGGCTACTAGGTGGACCGTTTGGTAAGGTTTTCGCATTCAATTTTTCTTATTTACGGAAGTAAACATATTTTTGACATGATAGTTATTTTCCATGTTTTCCCACACAATAATTAACACTAAATAAAGGAGCATTATTTGGAGCTCAAATTGGTTCATCACTTGGTTCTTCTCGGACATTTAATAAAGCACGGATGGACGAAATGAAACGAAAGGGCTTGACACCCGAAATGCTTGATATGGCCACGGATGTAGGTTCTGCACTTGAACAGGCAGTAGAAGGTCTACGCGCAACACAAGATAGTGTAGAAACAAGCCAAAAACTTGCAAAGACGTTGGATAAACAATCTGAATCATTATACGAGCGCGCTACTACTGCGATCAAGTCCGGGGATGAGGAAACTGCGAGAAGATTTTTGTTAGAGCGGGAATCAGTCAAAGAAAAACTTTTAAAGGTTCTCAAAGGATTATCCGAGGATCGCAAAAGAATTACAATGATGGAAATGAATGTTGAGGCATTAGAAACACGGGCATTGGAAGTTGACGCTTTGTTGAGGCGTAGTGTGGGGGCATCTTCAATGCAGGATTCTTCCATCTCGGGTCTTTCGCTCGATTCCGAGGATCCACTACTGAAGAAGTTTCGTGATCTTGGGATGTGACAGTGTGACCAAGTAGGCTGGATATTAGGATAGATGACATTTAATCACTCCATCACATTTACAATAATCTAATGTCAGATGAAGTTTCGACGAGTAACTCTTTCATTTTTTTTAGAGAAATTTGTCAAGTTCTATATTGCCATTGAGGGTTAAGAAATACAACTCAGATGATCGTTTCAATAATACTACAAAGGCGCCAACCCACTGGAAACCTCGCGCAGTTGAAAATTTTGTGACACTGGCAATTCCAATCCTGTCAAGAGAAGTCTCCTAATTTGCCAATAAAACAACGACAAAATTTCTCACGAAATGACATTTTTTGTGTACACCACCCCCCTCATATCTCAGTAGTTTTTGTAATGCGACCCCCCCCATATCCAAACTTCTGAACCAATAAACTAATCCCAGCGTTTTGACTCCTTTGGATATACCTCCGGTTGTGACGCCCTCATTAATTTTAGATATTCATGCAATTGTTCCCTCTGCTCTGGCGTTAAAGGCGGAGCTCTGTCTTCTCTATCTCGCGCCATTCTCGTTCCATAATCACGAGCATCTTTTAAATGTTCTGTCGCCTAATATGTCAAGGTTGGGAAAATTACAAAGAAATAATTAAAAATGATCGAAAAATTGTCTTGCCTTGAACTTGTATTGTTCTAACAGGTTCTAACCTACCTGAATATGTCGCTTATCCATGTGCTCAACCACCAAGCCCCGCGAGAAGTTGAAATATGTGGCCTGTTGATCAGAGATCAGAGAGAGCAAAGAAAAAAGTTAGTAGATCTCAGTAAATAATAGTGGAAGACAGAACGCACCCGGCACCTCCAGACGTCATCCGTCTCACCTTGAATGTAATACCCCCCAAAACGATCGCCAGCCCAGCTTTCCATGCGGACTTGTTCTCCGCCATCCGTTTTACGAAAGAAGAAGCCATTGTTTTTACATCCCAGTTTTGAGATCGTTTTCATTCAGCTTGCTGTTGATCGAAAATAGGTAGAACAAATAACGCATTACTTGCGCTCCTGGTTTTTGTTCGTGTTCTCTTGGTCAAAACAAGAAGCAAGGCGGTTCTTCGCATTGTTGTGGTACTATGGTAGGTTGTGGTGTTGTGTTCTTTGTTATGTTGTTTCCGTGAGTCAGACTCCTCTCTCGAGTGTTGCGTTAAGAGAGAAAGAGAATAAAGGGTTATTGTGATAATAATATGATGTAATAATTATGTAGAGTATCTATGATGTTGTACATGTACTCTCTAGAGAGAGAGTAGAGTACTACATACCTTCTATGGTAGGTATTGTGTTTAGCATTGAACATAACAACCAACCGAACCTCAACCGACCCATTGCCGACGCCAGAAGCACCAGCAGACCATAATGTGAGAGACAGTAGACGAACTATGGCAGCACTACCCCGAAAGGATGACTGGAAAAAAGCTAGCGAAGACGACCTGTACCAAATAAATCTTTGTCTGTGCCCAAACTGCCAAGGCACCAGCGCCAAGACGACAATCCTTCCAACAAAAATCCCCATGTTCTTAGAAATAATAATAATGACATTACAATGTCCTGATTGTAACTTTAGCAATTCAGAAGTCAGTTTTGGAGGGACGATTCAAGAAAGGGGTGAAAAAATTTCGCTTAGTGTGGCATGCCCAGAGGACCTCAATCGGCAAATTGTCAAATCGGATTCGGCTACAATAAAAATACCTTTTTTGGATGATTTTGAAATCCCTAGGCGGACGCAGGTGGGTGTATATACTCTTGAAGGATTATTGAAGAAGGCAGCGACTTCATTAGAGGAATTACAACCAGAAAGATTACGGTTGGGGGACGTGGATAACTTTCATCGATGTCGAGGAGTGATTTCCAGGTTGAAGGCTCTTGTTGGCGAATCTGCTGACGAAGAAAACGAAATCATCAACAAAGACAATGAACGCAACGTACAAACAAGCACACGTCAAGAATTCATACAATTCACACTTATTTTAGACGATCCGGCCGGAAATTCTTTCATCGAGAATCCACATGCTCCCTCACCTGATCCACATATGAAACATGAAAAATACTTCAGAACTCCCACACAAGACATGTCTCTTGGATTGCAACCATCACATGATGCAAAAATGGCAGGAACAATCGATGATTCAATAGCATCCCATAAAAATATTGCCAATATCTCCAAGTGCCATAGAGTAATTGAATTTGACGAGCAAAATATGATTACTGAATCCAGTGCAGGAAGAAAAATCGGACGTGAGGAAGTCATGAAATTTCCCACGACCTGTCCCCATTGTGATGTCTCCACCAAAACCGACATGTGCATGATTGACATTCCACATTTCAAGGAAGTGATCATCATGTGCCTAACTTGTGAAAATTGTGGTTATAAATCTAACGAGATCAAAGGAGGCGGCGCCATTCCGAAATTTGCAACCAAAATAACACTACGAGTAAAAGATGTACGAGACTTGGCGCGGGAGGTGCTCAAAAGTGACAGTGCGGGAGTTTCCATTCCAGAATTGGAGTTAGAGTTGAATGAAGGTGGGTTGGATGGAATCTATTCCACTGTGGAGGGAATCCTCACAAGAATGCACACTCGGCTAGTAGATGCCAATCCGTTTGGGACTGGAGATTCATCCTCAATGCAGCATATTGATAATGATGGTGGGGAATTCAGTGCTCCGAAACCAGCACACATCAAGTATGCCCATTTTTTGACAAAACTAAAGGATATGGCAGAGGGGAAAATGCTCCCTTTTACATTAGTAATATCAGATCCTTTATCCAATTCATTTGTTGGGCCTATTCCAGAGATTGCCGTTGCACTATCCCTTCAGGCAGAAAGAGAAGGTTCCATGGACTGCTACAAATATTTCGTTGACGAAGGAATGGATATTGAAGAATACGAACGCACAGACGAACAAAACGAAATCCTTGGCTTGACCAATATGATGACAGAAAATTATCAAGATGATGGCCATGCCAATGATACGGCAAACGAAAATTCATATTATGGAACAGATCAGCTGGAGGAGCTTCCGGATAGGCTACGCAGGTTGGATCAACGTGGTCCTGATCATCCTACTGAGGTTGATATGGCGCACGCGCCAGGAGATACTACCATTATGGGATTAGGCTCAGCCATATATGCCGTGCCTGCAGTGCAGCAACGGGGTATCCAACGGAACAATATCTCGGGACTCGACTTACAAGTCAAACGAGGGCATTCCTATTGATGCGATAGTTTCCACGATAGGGTTTCCACTTGTAGGAGGTCCAGCCGGGTCAATGGAAGAAGGTAGAAATGTAGATGTGGCAGCGACACTTCTACAAAATATGGACGTTCCTTATATTATTTCCAGTCCTCTATTGCTGCAGAGCATTCTTATGTGGAAATCAAATGGAGTTCTCGGTTTGCAGTCTGTAGTGCTTTACTCTTTGCCAGAATTAGAGATATTTATTTGTACTGGTATTCATTTATTATTTGGATGTGACTAATGCCCGTGCAAACTTCCCGATTATCATGATGTTTCAGCCCACATCCCCCATCTTGCTGGACCAACACTTGCCTGCACCGATGCATTATCCCTCCCTGGAGCAATCAACATGTACGTCACCGCCAAGGGAATGCGAACATCGGCACCTCCACATACTGATCGACAGGATGTACTTATTGTTCAAATGGAAGGAGCAAAACGTTGGAGGGTATTTGCACCCCCCACGGACGGAGACGTGAAACCAACCGCGGATCCATTTGCAAGAGGAAAAGGCCTTTGCATGTGTTGCTCGAGGAAAATGAAGGAAGATTGGGAACGGAATTGTTAATGGATTTGGTTATGAGAGAGGGCGATGTTTTGTTTATCCCCGCCGGGTTTCCTCATACGACTGATACTGTAGAGGAGACAACTGTTGATCAAAGCGATCCTTCGATTAATACCGATTATGATACATCTATTCATCTCACATTTAATATAGATACGCATGTGTGGGATTTGGATTATTTGAGTGCAAGGAGAGCGTTGTTGCAACGAAATGGAGTGAAGGATGTTTTGTTGGCACCGTATGAAACGAAT
The DNA here is from genome assembly GCA_036939335.1 of Conticribra guillardii. NCBI lineage: Eukaryota > Bacillariophyta > Thalassiosirophyceae > Thalassiosirales > Thalassiosiraceae > Conticribra > Conticribra guillardii. Next base: position 6,466 of record JALLAR010001241.1, read on the forward strand.
CGTTACACTGGAAAAGTGAATCAGTTGCCAGGTGATCTTCGTGCGCAGTTGATGGATGCTTTGCCTTTGGAATTCTTGGAAATGATTCCAAATGAGAATTCAGCACTTATGGATTCTGTGGCAAACCAACTAGAAAAAATGGTCAACTTGGTAGACGATGCAACAAACAATGAGGGAGTAAAGCTACCATCGGAAGCGTTTCGAGAGGCAGTCAAACGCATCCATGCCCATGGCACATCCATTTTGGACATCCATAGAGATATGTATCTTGCAGCCATCGAGGAAGGGCGCTTGAGAAAAACAGAAGCCGCTATGACAGCTCACATGAAAAAAGATGACTCAATCGCCATGACCCCAGAAAGAATCCAACGCTTGAGTCTTTTTCGAGTACGACCATTCTTTGAACAGCTCGATGCTGCCAAAAAGGAGTTTGAACAGTGGTGTCTCTCTGGTACTGCCATTCCATCTTCCTCTGCTGCAGCATCTTCCCAACCGTCTGCAACCTCGGCACTTGACCCCAATTGGCAATTCACATCTCCTCTCTCAGTAGGCGATGAAGTCGAAGCCGATCTTGGAGGAGCCTTCTTTCCTGCCAAAGTGTCTCAAATTTCGGGAAATACATACACTGTCGAGTTCTTTGATGGAGATCGTGATGATGGATTGGAGAGACATCACATTAAATTGCTGAATCCGCCATCAGTCAGCGGTGATGATTTTGATACAACTGGAATGACACCCAAAGAAATTAAAAAGATGAGGAAAAAGTTGGAGAAGAAGAAGAGGAAATAGATAACACGGAGAAAGGAATTGAAATCTAAATTGGTGATCTTTATTAGGGGTTTTATATTAAAACAAATATTGTTACGTAATCACAGAGTAATCAAGAGTTTGACCTACACAATTATATGTACACTAGAGCAGTAGACATATTTAGCTTATCTTCGAAGTCGAGGTTGGTCAATTTACCTTCCTCCATTCGCAAAGCAGAGATTTTTACAGTGACTGTGTGTGTGGAAAGCAAGGGGTCCCAGGTACTGTGAAAACTTTGGCATTGGGCTGAGTTCCTTATTACTAAGAAAAATAGGAGAATGGATCCATTTTGCGCAATCACTTAATGAGTAATTTGTTACTACCATTTTTTTCTTTCATTGAGTTCTTACACCTAGTATATTATCACGATGTNTTTTAAGGGGCTTATTGTTATTGCATAACTTTCCTTTTTCTAACTTGTTTTCTCCGTTATAATCAAAAATCCATGTATAGAGTTTGATCAATCGCCGGTGAGTGGAGGAATTAACAATTCTGCACCTGGTGGTGGCATCTCTTTCCAAAAGACCGATAATTCCTTTTTCAATGTTTGACATCATCTCACTTTGCCCTATTATCACTCTTTCGTGTTATACATAAATCGATTTATTGAAGATTGCACTAGTTCCCGAACGAGTTAGGAAGTTATGCAGTCGAGTAATAAGAGGTTGGATTGATATTCGAAAGACACTACCTGCGGAGCGAAAAGTTTCTATAACGCTTTACGGCTTCCCACCCAATGTTGGTGCGGTAGCCACGGCATCATTACTAGATGTTCCCAATTCCATTAAAAATCTTCTTAGGCGGCTGGATCAAGAGGGGTATGATGTTTCATCGGACGCTTCTTGTTCTGAGCCCAACTGTAAGGTACTGATGACTCCCACAGCCACTTGCACTTCCTAAAACGAACGTGTAAATTATGACGTCATCGAACTGTATCGAGGTTTTGAATTTTAAAAACTTTTCCTACGCCGATCAACACACTTCGTGGCAGGTTCGCACAGCATTCAGCAGCCACTTTTGACTGACCCTTGGACCGACCAACAAAATTGTAACATGCTGTTCTCGACAATCCACGCATTCGCTCTCACGTCTTCCATTGCGTTTTCACAAGTAGACGCATGGGGCGGGGGCAATGAAAGCGAAGAGTCCAAATGGGACCCTGAACAATCTTGGCAAGTGCCTTTTGTGTCTTCATCGGGGACTCTGGAAAGCGATCCATCACTAACGTTTGATCGCGACGAAAAGGTGATAAAGATGGACAAGTTCGCCGCCAACACTTTTTGGGGCGATTCTATCAATTTCAGAGGGCGCGAAATCAGAAACGCAGCATTGACAAACCCATCCATAGAAGGCCTTGATCACTTGACAGTGGATAGTATTGCACTTCGTTCTCAATCTTCCCCAGGAAAAAATGGATTTGGCATCGCAATGATCGACAGCGGTGGTGCTCTATCAGCATCACAGCACGTGAGGTGGGATGAAAAGATTAAAGAGCTGAAAGTTTCATCCTTAAATGCATTTTCGAAATCAGGCCTTGAAATTCGATCCGATGTTGATTTCATGTCACATGAATTGAAAAATGCCAAGATTCAAGCGAACACAACCCTGGAGCAATTGGTGTTTAAAGACGGATACATTAAAAATTCTGTCCTCCACAATGTCACCGCAACTGGTCTTGGCTTAGGTGAAGTGAAAATGGATTCACTATCAATTTCTAAGTTCGATGCTGTTTCAGCGATAGGATCATTTCTTGTGGTCGGCAATGATGGCGCCATTGAACTCTCTCCGGACCTCAAGAGGAACAAAGAAGGACGCTTGCTTATAGACAATGAAGTTGTCCTCGCAAAAACGATTGACTTAAACTTGCAAGATGTGCTAAATGCAAACATTAAGAGTGGAAGAATCGACGGAAACATTGATGTGTCAGTCAACGATATCGATGGGAAGACATTATCCCTCCGAGGAATACGAGACGACAAAACTATCATTTCCGATGGTTTGGCTTTACTAGGATTGGATGGCAAATTTAAAATGTCGCCAATATCTATCGATAACAATGGGGTTCTAGGAGACATGAAGGTGCACGGAACCATTGACTTTCAGGGCTCTTCAAGTGATAGTGATTTGGAATCTCACGGCACAATTAAAGGTGCGCGTATTTCCGGAGGCATTATTGATGGAATCGGTAAATTAGATGTCTTGGGCGAAACAGAATTGGGATCTGGACTTCAAGTTTCAGGCGACACTTACTTAGGTGGGGCTCTTACGGTGAGCGGTTCAGTCCTTGGATCGGGGCCCTATATAGATGTTTCGGATAAACGCTTTAAGCGCAATGTAGAGAACATTGAAAGTACTGACGCGCTAAGAAACATTCTCCAACTGAAAGGAGTGTCTTACGAACTTGACATACCGAATCAACATCGATTAGGGAAAGGCAAAGTTGAATCGAAACATACCAACAGGAGACAGCTGGGATTTCTTGCGCAGGATGTAGAGAAACTATTCCCTGAGGTGGTATACACCGACGAGAATGATTTCAAAGGACTCCAGTACTCACGATTTGTCCCAATTCTGGTCGAAGGCTTCAAAGAGCTTCACGAGTTTAACTTACGACTCGCGGAGGAGCACGAAAACATGAAACGAACTATCGATTCATTGATTAAAAAAGTGGATGCTATTAGATCCAGAGAGTTCCATGGTTTTTATGGTGTATTTTAGTATTGTCATGTGAGTTGCATCCACGCTTTTATCGGATCCACGTCAATTTTGGTTATTTATTGACATGAGTCCGACCTCTTTCTATTTAGCATTGCACTGCTACATTTAAAAAATTAAAAAGTAATTTCACATAGCAAAGCTTAACTTTTCATCCTAAGACAATTGATTACTGCCTTTTTGTCTGTATCATTTTGGTAAAAAGCTTTTTATAATCATTATTGACGTTATTATTATTACTACTACTATTTGCAATCACTACAAGAACTTTGATTTCATCATAAGTAAGTCCATTGGCATTATTTGTGTTTCGCCAACAGAAGTAACCATTGTTTTTACATATTATTATGTTTGAGAGAAAATAAACGTGG
>JALLAR010001242.1:0-10357 GCA_036939335.1 Conticribra guillardii
CCAACTTGGTTCATAATAGTTAGCTTGGTTCAATATAATTTTACACTGGTACATAAAAAATAATTAAGGTGAATATTTGAAAATCTGATTCATTATGGAACTGTTTGGTGTTGAAGATGAACATCCTTCCAGACCAATGTTTCATTTGAAGATGTTTGTTTCATAATAATAGTTGATACTCTACTAGTTACCATGTCTTACTCCACGGACAGAAGTTACTCTAATCGATTTCCAGCTTTTTTTGCTTATTTTTCAATTTCAATTACACAACTACAATAACACATACTTCTCGCCAACCAATGAGCAGAGGGATATCGATCACTTAAATTGCAACACTTCCAACAATACCGCACCATTAGCAGACACCAATAAGCTATTCATTCTAGACGACTAGCTCCAGGACAAATTTACCATCATTTTCCGTCGAGAACGCATGAGCGCGGGTAGAATAACAGCCATTTACACACTAATACAGCGCATCTCATGATGAATACAACTAGCGGCGGATTCAGCAGCGGCAGCCACGGTGGACACAACGGCACTATAAGTAATGGTCAGCAAGCCCAACCGCAACAACAACGGCACGAAGAAGTGCAAGAGCAAGCGCACCCGCCAGCGAGCAGAAACGGGACACGAGATGTGAGCAAGTCCCACGAAATTACATCTAGCAGCCAGATGAGCAGCCAAGAGAGCAGCCAGATGAGCAGACAATCAAGTAGCCAAGATAGCAGTCGGCAAGCCAGTCCTTCTAGCGATGGCTTGGGACGCGGTAACATTCAAGTCGAGAAGAACGGCCAAAATCGCGATTTTCACACCACGTCTGTCCGCCCGTCTTCGACAGTAAATGCTGCCTTAACAAAAGATGCCAAGCTTAGCAGCCTCGTTGCTGGAACTGCCGATGTGAAGAATGCCATTGACAAGACTGAAGCCTCGGATCTTGTCACGAACAATAATGCTGGCAGAAATTGTGAAGTCAATTTCAACAGCTCTGAAATTGGCAAGGAACCGACTGCATCAAAATATGAACACGCAGCTCAAGAAAAACAGAACGAACTCCAAGGACCGAAAATTCGTCATCACATTTACAAGTCTTCCTTGATTTCCTCCAGGAAACACAAACGAATGAGAGCTACCACCTCTTCATTGACCACTCAGAATACTGATAGTTTAGAAGGCGTGATGGGTCATCAAGAAGTAGAAGTGGAAGCTTCCAAGGTAACGAATCCTCAAGTTTGTGACGGAAACAATAATGGGAATGTAGAAGGCCATACTGGTGCGAATGCTGGATCCAATGACATCAATGTAACATCAACAGCAGGAGATGCCAACATGGAAGCCAGTGGCAACAACAATAGCAACAATGCCAGCAATGCCAACAGTAACAATAACATTGCTGATGATACCAAATCCGACACCTCCAACTCCTCTAACTTCTTCTCAACATCCTCCGATGAATACAACATGGACACTGATAGATTCAGCTCCGGCTACGAAGGTGGAAATTCCGGCTCTCACGGTGATTCCGGAATCTCTTCTGATAGTAATTCTGGCTCCTCCAGAAACCGTGGAAGAAGTCTTCTCAGCAGTTTGAATCGACGGTACCATCATGGCGAGAGTGGAAGTAGCGGAAGCGATGATGGGTACAATTGTAACTTGGGTTATCATCGAAGCATGGATGACTCTGGAAACGACAGCAACAAAAAGAAAAAGATGAAATTAAGCGATTCTCCCACAAATTCGTCATCTTCCACGTCGTCATCAGATGAGAATATGGAAGTTTACAATATGAACATCATAGAGAATAACCGCGAGGATGTGGCTAGTGCTCCAAATGACGACACTGGAAAAATCAATGATGAAGGCACAAAGATAAAAAAATCCCAAGGCAATCGATCATCCTCCATGCTCATATCAACATCTGCTGCAACGACCACTTCAGAAACCATGTCGAACTCCAATTCCAATACGAGTTCGGCTATCACACATCACAAAAGTGATGACAATAAGATCATCAGTACCAGTACCAGTGCCAAGGCCGAGAGTGGCAACGTCAGTGGTAGTGGTACAAGTAGTAGTGGCGACGGAAGGACAAGTGGTAGTGGCAACGTGAGCGGCACTGGAAGTGGAAGCGGCACCACGGGAGAATCCAATGAAAGTGGAGGAAATAATGCCCAGAAGACTGCCAACACATCATCATCTGCCACGTCTACAAAGGACAACATCAAAAATGCAAGTGTCAGCAACGAAAACAATGCTATGAAAAATAACGCATCATCATCTCCTTCTCAATCCATTCAGAGGGAATTAAAGCCAGATCCGTATTTTTATTATTTGGATCATTCTCAAGAAAAGGAAGAAGATCCAATGGTCCCTTTAGTGAGGCCTTTGCATTCTCCTTCATTTGTGATTAAGGTGTGTTCTTGTAACAGGAAGGTTATTTCGTGTTCTGGTTCAATACATAAAAGTACATGCTTCAATCATTTTTTGCGAATTCATGCTAACCCTGAAATATCATTTTAATTTTCCTTCAGCTACACGCCATACTCATGCGGAATGACCTCGAAGGCATAATATGTTGGCTTCCCCATGGAAGGTCTTGGAAAATTGTGCATGAACGAGAATTTGAGATACGTACCTTGCCTACATACTTCAACCACACCAGGATTGCCTCTTTTTATCGTTTGGCACATGAATGGGGCTTTCGACGGTAAGTTTTCATGTACATTATGTCTCGTAATCCAGCTCTAATGGCACAGGCCTGAAACTCATCAATGCATCGTGCTCTTTTTTTGATCGATTAAATATAGATTGAGCAAAGGAGAAGATCAAGGATCATTTTACCATGAACGATTTTTGAGAGGTTTACCCCACCTTTGCAAGAAATTGAAGGCTTCCACTTTCAACAACAATATCGTTGACAAGGAACCGAATACTGCGTCCCATGAACCAAACTTGTGGATCATTACTTCAGAGCATTCATTACCAGAGAGACTTGATCCAGATGGCGTGGAGTGCAGAGAACTCAAGTTAATTAATGAATGCATTCTGGACAAAGGGCATCGAGCCAAGGTCCCAGCAACATTTGTTCGTAAAGAAGCCCCTCGATCAAAGCCACAAGAGTCATCCTTGCTAGTTAAGGAGTCAAACGTTCAACTTGATTCGAAACTACCTCAAGACATTTCAACTGGTGGCAATAAAAGATGCTTTGGTGTCCCTGCAAAGTTTCGTCGTCCTAACAGAAAAGATAGCAGGGCAGGATTCTCTATTGCTACGGACACCACAACTGGTGCTAGAACAAGTTCCACTGGTGCTAGGACGAAAAATTCTCAAAACGATTCATATCAGGCCCAGCACAATCCTGGGAACAATCAAGATCACACAGATGTCACCGTGCCCTCAGGACCACCTCAAGATGGACTGTCCGCAATGGATAACAAACCCATGCCGGTATATAACCAAGTGGAAGCTTTCTTGTTACAGATGCAGCAGAGCCAACAGCAACAATTACGAAGTCAGCAGGAAGATAAAAAACAATGGGCTAATAGAAAGAATCCAGCCTCCAATATATTCTCAACGCAGGCTCAACAGAATCAAGATCAAATTCAGCAGCAACTAAGCAGCCAGCAGCAAAATCAGGAGCAATTCACCGACCAAAACAAGAAAGTCTCCAATGGACTGTTCTCATTGCAGGCAACTATCTTGGAACATCAACAGAAGCAGCATCAAGAGAAGCGGCAGTCCTCACAATTGCCACAATCATCGAGCCAGTCAACATTGCCTTCGAATTTCTCACAGCAACAAAACAAACTTCAACAAAATGTGCCGAATGCATCTCAACTTTCACAGGTGGAGCAACAGATGCACCAGCTTCAAGAAGCATGCATGAAGACAAATGCTCGTGGAGGACAAACCAATAATACTAATTCTGACGTATCACTTCATACCGTGGGGCAACAACAGAAGCAGCATTCCTCACAACAGCAGCAATCATCGAACCGGTCATTCTGCGTGCCTTCCAATTTCCAACAGCTACAAAACATGTTCCAATCAAATGCACCAGTGAGTGCATCCCAACCTTCACAAGTGCAGCACCAGAGGATTCAGTATCAACAGCAGCAGTTCCCGCAACAACAGGCGGAGGCCCATGGAGGTCAAACCAATAATAAAAAGTTTGATGACACTCTTCATGCCATACTGACAGCCACTGCTGCTGCAACCACCAACCAATCTCAATCTAATTCTTTCAATGGCAGTACCCCATCAAACGGCAATGGCATTGCTGCATTGATGAATCAGGCACAAGGGCTTGGAAATTTGAACCCAGAAGCTCTTTCACAGTTGTCCCAGATGCTTGGGGGCAATATGGGACAGCAGCACCAGCAAGTCAACCAATTCCAACAGGCAGTTTCACCTCAACCTCGACAGCAAAGTAATTTCTCTCAATCTAATTATCTCAACGGTAGTACTCCATCAAACGGCAATGGCATGGCTGCATTGATGAATCAGGTACAAGGGCTTGGAAATTTGAACCCAGAAGCTCTTTCACAATTGTCCCAGATGCTTGGGGGCAATATGGGACAGCAGCAGCAGCAAGGCAACCAATTCCAACACGCAAATCCACAATCTCAACCTCAACAGCAAAGTAATTTGTTCCAGCCGCCTCAAGCACAATTCTCCAATGCAACCTCTGCATTGAATTTTGGCACATCAATGTCACCCAACTCGTTGCAAGATTTAGTACTTCGATGCATTGCGTCAGGAGCGCAAATGGGAGCCGAGAGACAACTGGCGGCTAATAACAACACTGACCAGAGGGATGACAGTAGCCATGCTGCCAGTAATGGATACGGGATCAATCACAACAACAACCTGCCAAATAGCGGCAATCGTTGATTTAGATTGATTGTTACTAATATTCTACATTAACAGTAATAGCACGTTAACCTTTAATTGCACACACATGAATCTCTGTGGATTATTGAGCACACCAGCAGACCATGAAAGTATAATTTTCAATTTATTTTGCAGCTAAAAGTTGCAGCATTTATCCGATGAAAGGCTTGAAAACGAATAGTGGTTATTTTAGTACTGGATTACTGCTTTGAATGATCATTTAAGACCTGCAGTCTCCTGCAAATAATTATGTCTACTTTTAACTATTCCAAAGTGGGATCAACGCCAGTTAGTCAAAAGAGATAGTTTGCATTGAATGGGATGGAATTGATGCGGTCAACATGGTTTCCTTTCCATTTTTGAGGACATAGTTTGCAGATTCTCCAGCCTCGTTGAGAACTACCACAGTCTTGTCATTATCCCCAGCTGCGGAGGTATCGAATGCTCCAACTTGGAGGAACGGCCAACCTGTTGTAATACAGACTTCACCTCCTTCTTCTTCGTATGCCATGGAAGATATTTCACCAGTCTCTTGGTCAAATGACCACTCAGCCTAAGCGAAAGTGTGTTTCACAACAGATTTTTGGAGAATACTCATTAGACCACAAACACACAATGTTCTGAATGCTAACCATTCAATAAAATAACTTACCCACGAGTGTGAACAATCACCGATATTAACCTGAGCACCCCCCCTAGGACCATATGCACCCCCGTTATTTCTTAGTGGCTGAATGATGAGACAACTCTTACTTGCACCAACCTTACTATTGGTCAAAACAATTTTTGCCACATTTGGCTTATCATCCATCGGAACCACTTCATACAAACCAGCTTGCTTTTCAGTAACGTTGCAATTAGTCAGCATAAGTCCTCCCAAATCCTTTTCTGCCTTTTTGCTCAAGCAAGATGTAGTCGGTACACCCAACCAATCATGTCCAAACACTTGGAACTGATTGTCGTCATTCAAAACCCATTCTTGTCGAGTGGACCCCTCACATGGCCAAACTGTCACTTCCACCCCATTCCGAGCAAGATCGTTGACACCGCCTCCTGCAACAATCTGCCCTTTTGGTCGGAATGTTCGATCCTTGGAGCTACTGTCGACCAACCCATGAACCGCTCGCGATCCTGGTCTCACAAACTTTGTGATGTGGCCAACATAATAATACATGGGTTGCACAACGACTCCAACATCAAGGTATTTTGCCGGCACACCAATGGCATTTAGCTCATCTCTTGTTTTCTCATCACCGTGAACTGTGCCAAAGGGATGTCCGGCATGTTCGAAATCAAGTGTGTCGGGAATGTTTTTGGCATCCAATGCTCGATGCGGCACCGCTAGAAGGGGAGAATCACACAAGTTTCCGAGATGGTTTGGCCCACCGACTGAGTCCAAGCTAAAATGCCGCGAGATAGTATTAGTAGTACAGGTCATGAGATGCGAGGAAGGAATCATAATACATTTGAAACAGTGTGGAGAAACACAGCATCCATCCAACTAACATATGCAAACAATCATATTACATTCGACTCACATCAAATTCCATTCAATAAACCCATTACTACCCGCAGCCAAATCCGCCAAAATTGTATGAGCATTCCTCGTTGCCCTGGCCCACGCAATACTCAAATCGCCACCAGCATACCCCGTAGTCGGGCAATGACACGCCTCCGACCCCAGCAACAAATGACTCTTATCTACATTCATCGAATCCAATTCCGAAACCAAGCGATGCATATTGGGATTTCCCTGAGCACCATCAAGTAATCGATCCATACCTCCTGCATACCAATGGAAGGCTGTTCCATCAATGTATTTCGATGCAGGATGATTTGAATCGAGGAGATGACGCGCCCAATCGACAATGTGATCCTTGTTGTGATCAAAAATTAATAATTTGGTATCGGGATGGGATTCGGCGAGTTCCGGACCGAGGTGGTTGGCAATGAATTCTCCTTCGGAGTAGTAGTCGTAGGCGCAGGCATCCCATGGGGCAGGAAACTCGGGCTCGTTTTGGACAGTGACTCCGTAGAAATTAATGCCATGATTTTTATCTGAGTATAAAATCCGCAGGAATATATGAATAAGTGGCATGTTCAATGCAAAAAGAAGAGAAATAATAATGACGATTGAAATGAGAATACAATAAAAGGAATGGAATGACATGTAAATAAGAATAAAATGAAAATCTTCGTCCATATCATCTATTTACTTGGCACCATGAAAAAGAAATATACTCACAAGCGCTGATAAATTTACTAAAAAACAAAGCCCAAGACCTGGCATACTTGCTGTCCTTTCCAACACCATCCCGAATACAAACTCTGCATAATCATGATAATATATATATACATATAATGATTCGAGGTGAAAGAATATGGACGAGAGTAAGGCGAACAAACATGAATGAGATATATATATATATATATAAGATATTGGACCAGTCGCCCAAATCATCATTCACTTACGGTTCCGCACTGCCAGTCATGTTCTCCGCATGCAAATAAAATCCCCGTTCCTCATCCGCCTCCGTCGGCGCCTTCATCCAATTCGGCGGACTCCACGGAGACGCAATAATTCTCATACCACCACCGATACCGTTATTATCGTCCGACGATTCCTTGGGATACGACTCTTTGAGTTTATTCGTCGCGAGTAACATCATGTCGACCATGCCCGATTCCAGATCGTGTTTGACGGTGGTGTCGAAATTGGATAGTTGAAAATCATCTTCGGTATCGTCAAAGGAGTAGGATTGGACGCAGAAATCGCAGGAGTTGATGTGGGTTCTGCCGAGGCTGTTTTGTTTATTTAGACGCATTTTTTATTTGTTTTGTGGAATGAATGTGTTGCAGGATATAAATGTAAGTAGGGAAGAAGAAACATGTTGTAGGATGAGGAATAATATATATTGCAATAATAATAATATATCCACATCCATGTCACACGATACAATAGGTACCATCAACGAAACAAATAATAGAGTAGATAATATAATAATAATAATATAGTAATATACACATGCACAATACAATACGCACCTGTAACCCAACCCCTCCTTCCCAAACAAAAGCTCCATGGCCGCATCCTGTCCCTCCTTCCCCAAACTCCAAAAATTCAACGCCGCCGCCTCCGTAAACGCTCCACCGAATCCCAAAATAGGCGTTCGTCCCGGAAATGCCACATTCTCAAAATCCACAGCAATCCTCGCACAAGGATGACCGTACGCCGCGGTATCCTCTTCTTCCTCCTCCTCCATCTCTTCGATGGCCTCCCGCGTCTCGCCGGCCCGCTGCTGCTGCTCGGATCCGACAATGACGACATTTTTGGAAGACAGCTCCACTTTTCGGCGGGGTTCTTTTTGGATGAGAGGGCGGTGGACGCACGCCACTTGACTCCATTGTTTGGATGGTTCGGAGAGGCTGGTTTGAATGATTTTGACTTTGTTGGAACTAGCGGTGTGAACTTCGCAGAGGCGGGTGGGAATATTCCTCAAGCCGTCGCCGTCCGTGGAGGTGGCACGATCTTGGGGCAGCGTGGTCTCGGAGGCGATGAGCGAGGAGGTGCTGGAATTGCTGGAGGAGGCTTTGCCGCCAAGGTAGGCGAGGATGACGAGGATGATGGTGGAGATAATGGCGGGGGTGTTGGCAATACTACCGCTGCCGGCACGTGGGTTTTCATTTTCGTGTTCGTTGCTGCTGGATTCTTCGCGGGTGAGTTCCATGTGCGGGTTGGTGTCGCCTTCTTCGGTGGTGGGAGGGATGGGTTCGTATCCCGGGCCTCTTCCGGGGGCGCTGCTGCTCATCTCTTGGTGTCGATATTGTATCGACGCTCGCTGATCTATCTACTATCTTGTGAGGTCGATGATAATAATTAATAATATTCTATTATTATGAACGCCTTTTTGATGGATCTGGCAAAATTCAATTAATGCACGAAGCATGCATAATTCGGTCGGAGTTTCGAAAGATGCCATGACAAACTGACGGAAAAGATTTTTGTCAGAATATCATCAGAGGAATTAGTATCGTATTGTACTACGAGAAGAAACGTTTTACTTACTACTTAAGTAAGAAACCATCAAAAAGTATCTTTCATCATGATCCCCGTGACTTATCATGCCGTGGCCGACACGTGACGTGACGTGCGATAATGCTTGAATGGAAGGGCGCTGGGCGGGGGATACATCATATTAAATACTACAACTCAGGGAAGCTTTTCTTGCCTTCATCAGATCCATCCAGCCATTCAATAAATTCAAGCCATGCAGCTAGCTAGCAGGCAATCTCAATACCCAACAGAATGCATGAAATCCCTTTCGTCATGTACATGTTTCTTTGTTTTACACAATCACTGCTCAACTGTTGCATTTACATTTACATTTACCTATACTTGCTCTCTAGAGAGCTAGAGAATCATAATAGTTATTACTAATTCCAATGTACATGGACCACCAAAATGTACACGTGGGAGGATATTGGCTGCGGCTTATTATCTGACTTATACAGTAGTAGATAATTCGAATTAGATAATCATCATGATCATGATCAGCAATACCAATACACACCTATCACATTGTCTTCTTTCTTGGGCATTTCTCGTTCCACATCACACCACCACCACCTGTACTAAGCCATGAGCCATAAGCACACAAGACATATTATTGGTTGAATTCCAACTTACATATGGCACAGAATAATAGTATGCAAATCTCTTCAAGCAGTAAGGTAGTGGTACTATAGCTATAGCAAGCATAAAGCATAAACCCAACACACAAACATAACCATAACCGTAAACATAAATTATCATAAACATCAGCCACCCATAACTGAGCACAAGTTAAATGAGATGATAGCAATAGATATGAATGCATCAACAAAGGCACAAAAACTGAAAGAGGCTGCTTAGTTAAACCTACCAAAGAAAGCCAGGAGGGGCACAAAGACTAGTAACACTAACCCTACTAACAAGAAAGAGGAAACATAAAATGGCATGTTTCAATCATTTCTACTCAAATTCAACAAGCTATCACTTGAACTTGAGTTAAACAAATGAGTTATTGACATTCTCAACAGAAAGCAATAATATTCAGTGATAATTGAATGCACGTGGGCTTGGCCATGACCATGAGAACACTCTTGGTGTTGGTGTTGATAATGTTGATGATAATATGCATTCACAATTCAATGGATTTCTTCAAAAGCATTTTTGAATCTTACACAAGACTATACAGCCAAAATATGGGCTTTATATTGCAAGAAAAGTCTCGCAGATCTTGGGACTTGGGATTGAAGAAGATGAAGCCATTGATAATATTGTGAATACGAATCAACCCCAAGGGTAACTGTAGGGTTACCCTATCACGTAAATATGTTCTCTTCTCGAAAGAACTAAAAACACCATCAAACTCTGCTCGCGGTGCTGAGTTCAAAACCGGGCTGTGCCAGTTAATATTTTTGA
>JALLAR010001243.1:0-10355 GCA_036939335.1 Conticribra guillardii
AAATCCATCTCGCTAAGACCAAGGCGCGACTTGAGGTTTTCCGCCCAAAGGAAAAACGTGTAACGTGTGTAGAGTGTAGAAGATACAACACATACGAATGTACTATTCCAATGTAGAATGCGAATTAGATAGATACCGCGTTTGACTCTTTTGTCCCATAATAAAACACCGTATTAGCATTCTGTTTCTAGCGGTATATCAATCATGAAAGGTATTTTATATGGGACAAAACGAGTGCTACAACTGATGGATAGGTATGTAGTATGGTACTCAATAATGGATAGGTACCTCTAGGAGTAGAGTAGTCTACCATACTCTAGAGATACTACGTGATTGCAAGGATTGGGGTGAGCGATCTTTTGTTTTGACACGCCATCAACAAAAAAGATATCACCAAAACAACATCAAAGAAGAGATCAAAAGCCATCCCACCGCCTACCGCCTACCTAGTATGCTCCTGCCACCGCCAATCCATCTGTGGATCGACGAGTCGCACTGACAAGATTTTAGAAGTGGATAGCGCTGTTCCGTGACGAATTATTTGAAAATTATTACTGGTATGTGGTGTCGTGTCATGCGTCTGATTTCAATGCGATTTTCTCTTGATTCCGTCAAATAATGGTGTTGGTGGCGCCAGCTTTTTTCTACTACATAATACTAAATCTTACAGCGGAAGGTTTGACATCTCTGGGCCACCGAATTGTTTATTGCTGTGTTGTATTTTTGCTCGTCCTCCGCGAAACAATCGGTGTCTTGATATTGCAATAACAACTAATTTTTTGATTTGCTTTTTGCGTCGCTTCCTTTTTAGGCGGAGGAATCATAACACCACCATTGCCCCTTGAGGTCAATATCCAGAATTAAAATCCGTAGCTCTAATAAAACAATAAACAGTCGAGGATCATGGTGCGACAAACAACGACACCATTGCCACAATTAATATATCCCCGTGTGATCAATCTCCGTCGCAGATTACAAGATTTGATCTACACACCCATCTCGGCGGAAGTGAAAAATGCCCAAACAAACCTTGAATCAAGAAGTAATGATACTTCCACAGCCAATGTCGCAATATTTGTGGGACCCGTCCACAAAGAATACATCCCATGGGAGGATGCAATTACCGAGACGTTGGAGCCCATTCATGTCGGTGATTCATTCAGTCCCGCCTCATTTGTGAGTAGCGAAGATGGCAGCGAGGGCGTCAAAGAATTTCCGTGGACGCAGCGTTGGTTTCGAATTGATGTACACATTCTTGAGAGTGGTGAGCAGACACAACTACTTGATCAGGAGCAACAGGAGCAGCAGCAGCAGCAGCAGCAGCAGCAGCACGATCAGTGCGAATATTGCTTGTATTTTTTAGCTCATGGCGAATTTACAATTTATACTACCGAGGGACGGGTATGGTGCGGCATAGATCCATGCCATTCCCACATTCCACTATCTTCACTTTTACAACAACAAACACAAGATCAGAAAGGTGGTAGAAGGCAGATATCGTGTACGCTCTGGCTGGATGGAGGACAGTACCAAACGGGATTCTGGTTTGGATTGCAACCACCCACGGAAGAACTTGGGTTTCGTCTCCTCAAAGTGCAATTGGAACGGAAGAATAACTTGGCATATGCAACATATCATGATTTATCAATGTTGATTGAATGGGTGGAATACATGTATGAGAGGGAGGGTATTCCATTGAATACCGAAAACGGATATTACCAGCCGCTTATTTCGGTGTCGCCGTGTCTTCGGCGAGTGTTGTATTTGTTAAATCAATCTTGCGATGGTTATGATCAAACGAAAACATTGGCGTCGCTTCAAGTCGGATTGCAATCCATTTATCAACAATTTACAACATCATCTCGAAGCATGAAGATTTGTCATGTGGGTCATGCTCATATGGATTTGGTATGGCTCTGGCCCGAACGTGTTACATATCAAAAAATCGTGCATACCTATTCCAATGTGCTGCAATTGATGAACAAGTATCCACAATTTACATTTACCATGAGCCAACCACCGCTGTATTATCATATCCTGGAGAAGCAGCCAGAGCTTGCAGCGCGAATTTCAGAAAGGATTGAAAATGGACAGTGGGAGTTTACTGGCGCACTTGAGGTAGTGTAGTGAAGGCTTTATGTTTCGCCATCAATACCGCTATTTTTATTCTTACATTTCGTTCCCGTCTCATCGATGCATTTCTTTCTCTTAGGTAGAGGCGGATACCCAGATCCCAGTGGGAGAGGGGTTGGTCCGTTGCATTTTGTACGGGCAAGAACGCATAAAGGCAATTCGTGGCAGTGCCAGTAGAACAGTATGGATTCCGGATGTGTTTGGGTATTCTCAGTGTCTGCCACAAATATTTGCCTTGGCGGAGATTCCGAACTTTTTTACAACCAAGATTTTGTGGAGTACCATCACAAAATTTCCACACAATTCGTTTGTTTGGAAAGGTCCTGATGGCGAATCAGAGGTGATTGCACATTTGTCGGTTGCGGGGTATAATGGCAAGGTCACATTGAAGGAGGCAATGACCGCCACAAGAAACTACCATCAAGCAGATGTACATGATGAAGGTGGGCGTGTCTTTTTCTTTCCCTTTCTAATGGCGTGTTGGCGGTACCTTTCGTTTCTAATCAACCAATGTGTTCTCTTTACATTTTCTATGCCACAGTTCTTTGTCCTTCGGGGTATGGCGACGGTGGAGGTGGCCCTTCCGAAGACCAGGTTGAGCGTTCATTACGCCTGCAAAGGTCCTTTGTGGGCGAAACTACACCTTCGTGTCGTTGGGACACAGTTGACTCGTTCTTTCAACGTTTGGCGACTGCGAAAGACAATTTGCCAATATATCGTGGAGAGCTGTTTTTAGAATATCATCGCGCCGTCCATACAACGCAATCAGACTTTAAATACAACTTGAGAAGTTGCGAACGAGCATTGCAAACACGGGAGGCGATGAGAGTGATTAGTGGCAATTGTACGCCTTTGAGCGCGAAAGAGAACTGGGAGCGTTATTTATTCGCTCTTTTCCATGACGCAACACCAGGTTCTTCGATAAATTCAGTTTATAAGGAATTGAATGCCGAGTTGAAATCATTAGCAGAGCGTCAATATCAATCTGCACTTGGAGAATGGCCCCGGCAACCAGCTGAATCCAAAACTAGCATTACTATTGTTAATCCCTTGGCGTGGGAACGACACAGCGTTGTTGAGCTACACATAGATTTCCTCCTGAAAGACCATGGCGATCATTATCTTTACTTTGCAGAAGAAGAAATATATTATCCTATCCAAGTTGTTGATGATACGGCTTATGTTTGTGTCAAATTGAAGGGGTTGAGTGCCATACCTTTTCAAATAACAAATGGTGTCAAGCGGCCTAAGTTTACCTCTCCTTCAAACATGACGGCTACTCCAAATTCTTTAGGAAATGGAATTGTCCACGCTGAATTTAATAGCCATGGACAAATTAATTTCCTGAGCATTCATGGTAGACCTATTTTGATAGCCAAAGGCGATGCAGCATCGTTTACTTTGCACCAAGATCAACCAGAAGCTTATGATGCATGGGACATGGGTAAGTAGTTATTGTGTGCAAGAAAGAAATGCTCTAGTGATTGCACAGAGTACAGTTTGAGTATTCACTTTCCTTTTTTTTGTTTACTTTTATAGATCATCACATAGTATGGATGAAAGAAAGCATCATTCGGGATCCCATAACATTACGTGTGGTTGCATGCGGTCCAGTTGTATCAATATTGCAATCACAACCAATAACAATTGGTGAAAATGGCAGCAACATGATAATTGAATACAGATTGAATGCAAACCAAGATTCCTTGAGTGTGAAGTGTAAAGTAGATTGGAAGGAGAGTCACAAAACCTTGCGGTATCAAATACCCACGCTGTATTGTGGTGATGTGTCGCGATTTGGTGCGCCCTTTAACTTTGTTGACCGCAGTCAAATACCGCAAGGCCATAAAGAAGAGGCTCAATGGGAAGTTCCTGGTAGTCGTTGGGCGTCAGTTCTCAACGGTTCTATGACCGATGGATTGTCAATTGTTACGCAAGCAAAATATGGATTTCGCGCAAAACAAGGTACTCTCGGTCTAACTTTACTGCGAAGTCCAACCCAACCAGATCCAATGGCCGATAAGGGTGTTCATAATATTCAGTTTGCTATCACTCGGCACCACAACACTTTCTCTTCGTCTGATCTAACAAAGCATCTTCCAACAGCTGCAAAAGCGGATGATATTTTCACTCCACTTGTCATCTTGTCAGAACCATCGTGTAGATCCATCATAAATCCGCCAATTAAGTTTAAATGTTTAGGAAGTGCTGTGCCATCATGGGTTCTTCCCAGTAATAAATCACTTGGGTTCTGCATCCGCCTTCATGAAAATGCAGGTGACTTTACCAAAATATCATTTTCCATCCCGCAAAAAAGTTGTGTCCAGACCGTCAACTTTAATGAGAAAGTGTTGTCACTTCTGGAGCCAACATCCAGCGATGACGATTGCTACTGTTACGATCTATTTATACCCGCCTATAAAATTGTGACACTACAGATTTTGATTTGATATGAATACTTTCTTGGATACATAACATATTCAATAGTAGAATAAATGTATTTCAAGAGAATTCTTTGTTTAAATATTCCAATATTTATTCAAACTCTCGGGTCCTCAGGTAAATCCAATGAAATGCAATGTATAAATTTTATTTTCTACCAAAAAGACTTGAATGATATGAAAAAGTTTATGTTGTGTGAAAAATTGCTTGTCTACGATAGCTACAAGCTTGTCTTGTGTTGAGTAAGTAGTGAGCAGCGTCCTCCATCATGGAGTTTCTGATGATTTATGCTGCTTGAGAATGGAAATTACATCAACAATCCCAAGTTCAAGACGTACTGAAGCCAAATTGTCAGATTTTTTCGACTTTGTTTGATACCCACAATGCTGTTTCCAATACCGAGAAGAAAAGTCAGCGCCAAGTTGCGCATTTCGCCAAAGGAAGATGCGACCATGCTGGGCATCTTGACGATACTTTTCCCTAGGGCCTCCGGCAACAAATTCTGGGCCATCCTTCCTCTCTCCTGGCACAAGCAATCCTGTTAGATGTAAACGATCCTTTTCTGAGTCATGAAAACTCTGAAGAAACTTTTTGTCGCGTTGGACTCTGGCTTTGGCTTCGGAAAGAAGTTGTTTCTTTGTTTTCTTTTGGGGTTTTGTGTCACTCTTTCCGCCCTTCATCGTCCCCCGGCATTTTGCGGCACCACATCTACAGATGAACTTTTCTCCGTGTTGAGTGTCAAATTGGTAATCATAACACAGAAATTCACCAGGCGCAACATCCCTGATGCAGATAATGGCAACGCGAGTGTGCCCTGCAGCATTAACCGGGACCAGCTTGCAATTTGGGTCACAAGAGTGGTTGATAAATCGTGCCAAATTTGCAACCTCTCGGGCGTCGATGTACCAGCCAGGCTCAAGGTGCATTACGTAGAAATTAGGATCGTTTGGATGATCGAGGGTCCATTCTGCTAGTCTCGTTTCCTTTGTTTTCTCATCGATTATTTCTCCGCAATATTCCTGGACTAAATCGCCCCTTTTCACTCCATTGACAGTGATGAGACCCCAGCCTCTGCCCTGCTCGCGCATTGGCCTGCATTTGGCGAATTGACGCTTGCTGACACCTCGGTTGCCGCAGTTTGGGCCACAATTGCAATTCCAATACGGGTTCTTGTCGCCGCTCTTCAGAGTTTTATCGCCGACGCACTCAACATAACTCAAGCGATTCAAGCATCGATCACCACAAGATAAAACGCTGTTATCTGCAGATTGTGTACACTGGCAGCTTTCGTTAGTAGGAGGGTGGCGTTTAGGTCTGTTTCTTGGATCATAGCGGTTTGTGTTGATGTGGGTATATGCAGGAGGCTTGGAGTGAACCTAACAAATTCAAATGAGAAGGATAAAAAATGAGTGAGAAAAGAATTAATATCTAGGTAGGAATAATGGGAGAAAAATTGTCTTACCTCTTCTTTGAAATCACATGGCAAACAATACTGAAATTGATTTGGCTTTCTACGCCCTCCTCCACTTTGTTCCTCACGGAGAAAGGCTGCCAATTGATCTTCTTCAAATGTTGTGAAGGAACCAACGATGCCAGGTAGAAATGCATTCTCCTTTGCACCATGATCATCGCTACTATCCAACAACGTGATAGCTTGTGTAGCAAACTTTTTTTCGATTTGCTTTTTCAGCTTTTTTATTTTTTCATCTGCGTCGGCTTCAACTTCCGCCTGGATGGATTTTGAATGTGGTTAGGCACTGATGAACAATGTAAAGAGTTTGAGAAGGATCTAGAGTTTGGACGTCTTACCTGGAAAGAAGTTTCTGAATCAAGATAGGGAAGTTTAGAAGTGTATGAATGTTCGTGACAAAGCAATGCTAGCTCGTGAAAGCGAGAAGCAGGAGGAATGCATGTAATGTGGTATGCTATAGGGCAATCCAGGCAGCGCTAGGATGAAGAGGGAAAATGGGTATCTATAAGCAGGGAAGAAGAAGTAAGGGTTGATTTGTAGCGCGCATTTTTACTTACGAAGAGTCGTTCCTTTTTCGCACCATACATGGACAAAAATGTTCCATGAGCGGGTTTGCGTTTCTTTCCCCGCTTTCCTTTTTTTGCCTCCTCGGGCGCATCAGACTCCCCCATTTCTGGTGGAGGAATGTCATCGCAACATGTCCAACAATCGTGGGCGGGGCAACGAAACTTGGGTCTACTGATAATTTTGGTGAGATATTCTGAATCCTTCTTCTTTGTGCTGCTTGCTTCAACATTGTGAACACTGTTGCTTTCATTTGTAGATGCCTCTGGGATGGTCAAAACAATGCTAGCATCTTCATCAGCACATTTTTCTATGGCATGGCCTTCTATGTTAGTCAAATCTTCAAGCCCAACATCATCCAACTCCTTGTCCGTCTGATCTTCTGAAGCATCATCTGATTTCACTGCGACCACCTCCTCAAGAACCTGGATATCAACATTGTACATAGCCAAGCACGCTTCATGGAAAAATAGTCCACATGTCTTTGACTCGCAACAGAAGACGTCAACATCATCCTCCCCATACAACTTACAAACAGCGCACTGGTGCCTTTGCTGCTTGCAATCGGTACATAACCATGGCTCGTTCTCTGGAGGCATCGAGAGTAAGTCAGCACAAGGATAATGAAATGGGCGATTGCACTTTCCGTCGCAAAGTAGAAGGGGGGACGATGGATCGGTGAAACACTCGGCTTCGCGGCATTCGGTGCAAATCCAGGTAAATTCTAGTTGGGATTCTTCCTTGTCTTTCTTTTTGCGATCGGATTTTTTCTTTGGGGAGGCAGGAGGTGGTGCGGATTGCTTGTCGGTGGTGGAGACTTGAGTTGTTCCGAGTTTGGTATCTTTGGTTGTACTTTGGGTTGGTTTTTCGTTTGAGGCGTCTTTTACAGAATCGGCATTGTCTTCTGGTGGGCCCGGCTTTGATTCCTTTTGTGTTTTTAAAGGCTCCGATTTGTTTTTTTTCACATTTTTCAGTTTCTTGCTGCTTCCTTTCGTCTTGCGTTGTACTGGTGCGCTCAGATCGTCAACAGCACTCCCTTCTACGCTATTTTCGATTGAGATTGAAGTCGATTTCGATAGAATGTGTTCTTTTGGAGGCACTGCGTCAGTCTCTATAGATTTTTGTGTCTGATTCTTACTTTCGGTTTCCACTCTGCTCACGCCTTGCTTTAGTTTGGATGGTTTCTTCGAAGGCACCATCTCTGCCTTGGCCAGGCTCTTGCGTTTTTTGTCCTTTGTTTGGCCATTGCTTTGCCTTTTCACTGCCGGCTTATCAACAGCAATTGGAAGCACACTCTTCTCCTCTTTTGGAATTGACTTTTTCGTCTGAATATAATTCTCCAATGCACTGACACTTGCGACGTGAGAATCCAGTGGCAACACCAAACCCACATCGAATTTTCCATTGTCAGTGATTATGTATCCGTCTTTGTAGTATGCACCGCCTTTGTGAGAAACCCCGTTTGTTTCCTCTACACTCTCTTTGCCTGCTCTCACTTCTGCCAAGTCGTCATTACCCCCATCCCAATAGTTTAGTACTCCTGAATCCTCCTCGTCGTTATAAGGCAAAATCACCCACCGATCAAAATCAACCGGACGATCTTTATAGTGAACCAAGACGGCATATTCTCCCGGACGGAGTGTATATGGAACAACATTCCCACTAATACAATCCCGCAGAGGAACCACTGTCCTCCCCTCTACTTCCACCTTGGCCAGCTGTGCCCCTTGCGGCAGTAGTACGTCATTGCTCCCATTCCTTCCCGTGACAAGAGAATAATCGGTGCAGTCACCTCCACATGCCAATTCCAACACTTGCGTTTCATACAACTTGATCGACTCTTTCTCCCCGTGCTCCTTTTCGTGACTCTCCCTCGCGGATGTCACCACTACATTGGAGCACGAGACAAAATCATGTTTTTTTAGAGTAGTCCTCCACTGACGTAAAAGTCCCTTTGCTTGTTTCACCAATGCCACGTATTTGTCGGAGCCACATTGCTCCTCCATCTCCAATGGATCGTCATTCCACGATTTTCCATCATTCATGACGTCCCTCTTTTCCAGACACAGTAATGCACTCGCAATAGAAGGGGAATGTGTTCGCAACACATTGTGCATTTTTTCTTGGGGGAAGGAGGCCACCCGAGAAGATCTTCGGCGATTGCATTGATGTTGTGATTGATGAAGATGCTGGAGGTCCTGCGCTGCTGCTTTTGCTGCTGCTGGGTGCAATTTTGTTTTCTTGCGTTTGGATGCACATTTGCTCAAAGGAGGAGCAATGGAATCGGCAGTAGCAACCTCCAAGTCACGATGGCACACCTCTACCAATTGACATAGTTTATGATAGTTGCTTCTATACCATTCCTGCTTCCACTGCTTGCCATTATCCCGAGAGTCACTGCCATTGATTATAACGTCTGCATGGTCGGGATGGATCTTTTCTTGGAACGGTTTCGATTGATTATTTTGATTTTGGTTATTTTGAACCGTGGTTACTGTTGTTTTGGATTGGATGGCACTGCCCGCCATGATGTTTCTCCTTGCTCGTTGTTTGGTGGTGGTGGTGGTACTAGCAGGCGACTTTTGTCGTTTCAAAGGGTGCACCACTCCCTTGGAAGGGGTGACAGATTCTTCTAGCTTTAAATTCTTTCCGCCATTGGGTGTTGTGTGGCAGCGATTGAGGAGAACAATCTGTTCGCATACGTGACTTCTTTTGGAGGGACTACTTGTTGTTGTTGCCATTGTCGTTGTATTGTTTGTTGCATCGATTGAGGCTGCTGTAGATGGCACGCTTGTTGCATCGTTAGTATTTGCCGCTGCTGCTGCTGATGTTGTTGGTGTTGTTGTTGAATTGGTAGAAGTTTCCACTTTTAATTTCTTTGCAAGTTTCTCGTGGACGCTCTCGTCGGTAGTAGATGTGTTGCAATTGTCATTTTTCTCTCCATTGACATTATTGTAAGCAGCAGCAGCATCAGCAGCAGCAGCAGTATTATTGTCGCAGTCGGAAGTTACCTCCTTCTTTCGCTTGCCTGGCAGAGATGGTTCGATTATTTGCGCTTCATTTTCTCCTTTGTGGCTGTCTTTATTGTTGGTTGGTTCGTGTCCGTGTCCACTGTCCA
Source organism: Conticribra guillardii (assembly GCA_036939335.1). Taxonomy (NCBI): domain Eukaryota; phylum Bacillariophyta; class Thalassiosirophyceae; order Thalassiosirales; family Thalassiosiraceae; genus Conticribra; species Conticribra guillardii. The sequence continues at coordinate 9,729 of JALLAR010001243.1, forward strand.
AAGCACTCTCTAAAACGCTAGTACTACTACTACTACAACATGATATCGACTGGTTCAATGATGATTTCGATGCTGCTTCGCCATTATCGGTGGAAGTGCCGTTTGACACGCTGCTTTCTGTTGTTGTCATTGTTGGCGACGTGGTTGGCATTTTATTATATCAATAGTAGTAAATAGTTCTCTCGATGCGGATAATATAATATTATACCAATGTGCAACAATCGTCACTGAATGATATTCAAATGTGAATGTGGATGTGGATGTGACAAAAGTAATTGGCGGTATGGATCATGCAATAATATTATAATGCAGGGCGACGACAATCTTCTCTCGCGTCTTGTTTGGTGGTTGTTATAGCAGAGCGTGCGAGCAAGATCGGACCGTCGGCTCCGGCGGCTATCTATGGTACCAGCCAGTGAGTGTTGAGCACGCGCCGAGAACGCAAGTCAGATCTGGAATCTAGAGCAACAATGGCAGCCGCACAAATAATGGACGGGAGTATAGTGCGTCAATGGGTCTATTGATATTATATTATCACAGTGGTCGTTGGATTGGTGAGGTATCGTATCTTGTTGTGTGATATTTCTCTATTTATTTAGTGATCTACCTAACAATAGAACACACAGG
>JALLAR010001244.1:0-10353 GCA_036939335.1 Conticribra guillardii
TGTCAATACCAAACACCAAACACAGAAAAATGTCTACCATGGGACTGATTTTCATGTGATTCCAGTTGAAACAAAAGTTGCGAGGAGATAACTGTAATGATTTTTACCAGGCACAACAATGCCCATGAGAATCCTCTAACCAAAGTATGTAAAATCAACAAAGCTCTCATCTTTCCTGAGACCTCAGTTCCACTACCAAACACAGGAAGCATTGGTTTTGGGCCACAGTAGAAATATACCACACTTTATTCTTTCATGTGGATCTTCTTGAAACTTAAATCACATTGAGACAACTGCCACGATTTTTACCAGGCACATTAATTTTTTGAGAATCCTCTAACCAAAGTATGTGAAATCAAGCAAAGCTCTAACATTATCTTGTCTTTGGCCTCAGTTCCACTACCAAACACAGGAAGCATTGTTTTAGGCCATATTAGAGTTATGTCACACTTTTATGTGATTCCTCTTAAAACTTGAATCACACTGAGATAACTGCCATGATTTTATTCAGTGTTCAGGCTTCTGAGTTTGAGAATCTTCTAACCAAAGTATCTAAAATCAAAGCTCAAAGCTCTCATCCCTCTTGTCTGAGGCTGAGACTTCATATCCACCACTGAACACAGGAATCATTGGTTTTGGGCCATATTAGAATAATGCCACACTTTGTTTTTTTCGTGTGTCATGTGATTCCTCTTGAAACTTAAACACATCAAGATAACTGTGGTAATTTTGATCAGGCACATGAATTTGAGAATCCTCTGACCAAAGTATGTCAAATTAAAGCTCTCATCTTGCCTGAGGCATCATATCCACCACCAAACACACGAAGCATTGGTTTTGGGCCATATTAGAATTATCACACTTTCATGTGTTTGCTCTTGAATCTTGAATATATTGAGACAACTGCCATGATTTTGTTCAGCTTTCAGGCCCAAGAACTTGAGAATTGAGAATCCTCTACTTCTAACTAAAGTATGTCAAATCAAAGTTCTCATCCCTCTTTTCTGAGGCTGAGGCCTCGTATCCACTATCAACCACAGGAAGCATTGTCATTGGTGGGCCATTTAGAATTATATACCACACTTTCATGTGTTTGCTATTGAAACTTAAATTACATTGAGATAACTGCCATGATTTTGTTGTTCAGTGTTCAGGCACATTATTTTGAGAATTCTCTAACCAAAGTATGTAAAATCAAAGCTCTTGTCTGAGGCTGAGGCCTCAGTTCCCCTAACAAATACAGAAAACATTGTTTTAGGCCATATTATAATTATGCCACACTTTGTTTTTTTCACGCAATCCCTCTTGAAATTCAAATCACATTGAGATAACTGTAATGATTTTGTTCAGGCACATGAACTTGATAATTCTGTGGCAAAAGAAATATACGTCAAATAAAAGCTCTCATCTTGTTTGAAATCTCAGTTCCATACCAAACACAGGAAGCATTGTTTTCAGGACATGGTAGAAGTATACCCAACATTGTTTCATGTGATTCCTCTTGAGACTTAAATCACATCGAGATAACTGCCATGATTTTGGTCAGGCAAAATGAAAAATACCCATGAAAAACTTGCGACCATGTTAGTATATATAAAATGTTAACTCTCATCTGATTTGAGGCCTCATATCTACTACCAACCACAGGAAGCATTATCTCAGGCCATAGTAGAAATATACTCAGCATTGTTTCATATGATTCCTCTTGAAACTCAAATCACATTGAGATAAGTGCCATGATTTTGGTCAGTCATATGATAGTCCTGTGACCATTGTATATTAAAAATCAAAGCATGCCTCTGATTTGAGAACATTGTATCAGGCCTTGGCCTCAGTAGACATGTTTTGGACATATTTTCATGAGATTCCTCTTAAAAAGTCACCTTGAGATAACTGCCGTGATTTTGATAAGGCAAAATGCTCATGAGAAAGCTCTGACCAAAGTATGTAAATTGAAAGCTCTAATCTGATTTGAGTCCTCAACTACCAACCATAGAAATCATTGTATCAGGTCATGGTAGAAGTTTGAGATATCTGCCATGATTTTGGTCAGGCACATTATACCTGCAAATCCAGTGGCCAAAGTATGTAAAATCAAAGTGCTTTTATGATTCTTTAAATCCTTTGACCCACTACCAAACAAAGGAAACATTGTTTTAAAGCCATTGTACACAGACGACCAACTTTGTTTCGTGTGATTCCTCTTGAAAACAAAATCACGCTGAGATAACTGCTATGACCTTGACCAGTCACATGAAATTCAATAATTTGCATACAGTAAAAAATGAATAGTATTCTACCCTCAGCATGAAGGAACCAACATTCCATAAACTGTGATAATGATAAGAGAAAGGACAGAATCATGTAATACAGTCATTATTTCTAATTTTCACTTCCAAGTCACCATCGGATTTTTGACACCCATCCCCTGTTATATTTTGTCAGAAAGTCATTTTGCCACTCACCACGTGTTTGTTTCCTGTCTGATGTATTACCCCGTATGACCGACCACAGTACATACCTACCTGGCTCTGATACCAAGGCACATACCATTCCAAAAGATTCTTCTTGTCACACATACATTTCGATACATACGTCTTGAGGCATAGTTGAATTTCAAATTCAAAATGTCTCAAATCGGTGGTAATTTTAAACTTTAAACTCAACAGCTTAATTAATATTTTTTTGTACTAAACACGTATGTAGAATTCGAATTTGAAAATTAATGATTACGCAATCATTAATTTTAGATGATTCCCACGTGTAACTATTAAGCTAAAAGTCTACTGTTACTGTCTACAATTGTCCCAATGACAAGAAAAATCTTATGGAAAGGTACAGCAGATAGCAGGCGGTTGAGTCTTTATTACGCCATGCCGGTACACGATGCAGTGATCATCATTGCACCTCTTGTTGAGTGTTTCATGCTGTGCCTACACTGGTGTGGTGTGCACTTTTGTTAGTGATCACTTTATGGCAGAGTGGCAAAATGATTTCTGACATATTTAAATAAATGGTTTGACTTTATATTATCTGGATACAATGATTTCTCATCACACCACGCTGAATATCATGTTGTAAACCACACATCACATAAGTCACATCTCACATCTCACAACCGCAACATGGTGTTTGATGACCCATGTGTATATTGGCATTTTGTCAATTTTTGATTATGGTTATGATCAATATTGATCATGTTGCCTTAATTTGGGACATATAACATGTTATATTAGATCAACATCAATGTTACTGTCAAACTGTATAGCTGCCTTGCTTGCATAGTCCTGGGAATGGAGATAGTGGGGAGTAATGGATGATGGGATTGAAGTTATTGATGATTACAGTTTTAGAAAAAAGATACCAAATAGACAAAAAAGACTCATTAGTATTAAAAATTGAATTGAATATCACTAACCACAAGAATGATGGTTGTGTCAGTAGAACAAACTTATTTGTCAAGTTTGGAACCATACCCCAAACTATGGTATTGACTGCAAATCACAGGCTAACTATTCTTGTATCTACATATCAGCCAATAGGCAAGCTATTGTGTGGTAAATTCCAGTCTTGAAGTGCTGAGCACCACATCATATGAGTTGGGCAGAATGAATTGATATGTTAGAAATGTTGACACAGTTAAAAATGAGTGAGGGAAAAATCAACTTTGAGAAGAATAGAGGACCAGACAAGTATTACCCAGGTTGTGTAATGTCAATTCAACAAGAAACTTACATTGTCTAACCTATTACTGCTCTGAAAGTGTTGTCATCACTACCAGCAGGTTTGTCAATATTTTGAAATTTCTATTGCTTAGATTGTTTTGTTTCTCCACATCCCAGACAGGATCACCCCATTCCTTCTTGTTGATGAAAATCAAACAAGACTTGGCCAAATTTTCATTGATTACATCCATCATGGAGAAGGCTACCACTACCATTGGAAGGAGATGTGATTGGGAGTTTCATGTGCCTCAATTTTTGGCATGGTGGTGCTGCTGCCAAGAATAATGGTACCCTCAAAACCCAAGTCTTACCAAACCAGCAAGGAACAATATCTTCTTTATAAATATGAGTGAGATAAAGCCCACTCAATAAAACCGGAATATATCACATTCCATTTTCCATTCCCAAAGAAGATTATTTCACCATGCCTATCTACAGACTATGGACACACTTGCCATACACGATACAAGAAACCAATCATTTCACATGCAACCCCTTGGATCTTACAGAGATTAAAAACTGCGACATGGAAAGTGGAGGGAACCATGATTTGCAAGAACGTTAAGGATGCGAAAAGAAATATCTCTGGACTTCTCATAGCCAATGATGGAGTCTATGAATTGGGCCACCCATAGTTTTTGACATGTTACCAAAAAAGGTTGTGCACACAAGTAAAAGAAGAAAGAGCAATTGAAAGAACTAAAAGGAAAAAGAGGAAGATTACCAATGGCCAAGGGACATGCTGACAATGCTGATGTTCCCTCTTCTTTGAGAAAGAAAAAAGAAAAAAGGTCCATGGTCGACCACAAATCACAAGCTTCATCAATTTTCAGAAATACAAATGTTCCTTATCAAAGTGAAAAGTTATTATTGACAACAAAGAAGAGGTTGAGGGTGAGAGTGATGGTGATGGGACGGAGGCAACAATTTCCTGCCTCCTGAAAATGCACCTGGGCCAGGAATCGATTTTTTCCCATGTCAACAATCAACCGTTGGGATTGGGCCCCCATAGACTTTGGTGATTTATTTCTAAGCGAATATTTGGAACCAAAAAATCTGTGCATACCATACTGCACAGCAGGGCCTGCTTGTTCATGTTGTATGTGTTGAATTTGCATTTTATGTGTCAAAAATTAGATAAAACCTCAGTACAATAAAGTCTACACAAAAACATACTACCAGATTCTACATAAGCTAGATAGCGTTTCTATCACGTTGCGAGCGGTTGGTCTGACATTTTTTTAGTATTTGACAGTCGACACTTGGTCGTAGTTGGGTCATAGAAATGCACGTATTATCTACATAGTAAAAGAAGATGATCATGAGAAATAATAATAATAGACAAAATCTTTTTCATATTATTTGAGTTTTTTGTCATAAGGAGTAAGTACTTTGCCATAAAGTTCGATTGTGAACAGACAGACGGACGGACCATGAACATTTTTTTGATGTATCATCTATCATCCATCAAATAATGTTCATCTACAGACATGAAGAACATTATTTCCATTCATATTTGAAAAAGAAACAGTTGAGAACCAACGTTCGTGCGTCAGTTGTGCGTCATGCATTGCCATCATTATTTATTCTAAACGTGTGTTCAATGTATAGTGAAGTACAATACCATTTATACATGTACAGATGATTTGTTAAAAATAACATGTCGTACTTGTAAATCAACATAATAATAGTACTGATAGAAATAATGATGAGAATGACCATTTATTTTGAAATTAGATTGATGAATGATGGAGATAATAATATGAAGGATCGATTGTCTGGCGCGCGCCGTTTGATTCATCAAATCGAGCTACTACCATGTACAATATATGTATAAGAAAGTATTGTATGGTAGGTGGTACAGTATGTATGTATTGGTTTGAGACGATCAATGTTGGAATAGAGCAGTTGCCTGGCGCGCACATCACGTTTGAGAAGCGTCAAGTCCGTCATCGGTCATCGTATCTCCCGCATTGTTTTATTCCCATTCTCGGTCAACCGCGCAATAAAAACGACACCACAAACACCACAAAACAACCGACGAATAAAAAGAATGGGATTCAATAATTGGTTCTTCGACTGCATAGAATCTACTTTAGATCCCTGCGCGATGGCGCGCCTTGATTGAACAGAATTCCCAATAGAAATCTTGTGATCTTTGCCATCAACTTTTGCCATCACATCATTGGCCATCTATCACACTCAACATCGGACCGTCCGATCCACAGATCGCGAGCCGCGCGCATGCATCCGATCCATTGCTGATTGCTGCATCATAGCAAGCGAAGCCACGGCAGCCTCAAGTTCGTGCGTACGAAGTTGACATTGCTGCAATCATTGCCAGTATCGTAGTGGTATCTATAGAGCTTGCGAGATCCTTTCATCTCCCTTGAAATAATATTGGATCCTACCGTCTGCCATCTCTTTCACTGTTTACCTGCCAATCCATCAACTTGCCATCACACATCATCATCATCATCATCATCATTATCAAGCGGCCAGCACCTACCGTTTATTATCTTCTTGTATTTTCCCATTCCCATTCTTCGCTCAACGCATTCTAACAAAGCGGCCTCGCTCTCTGCGTCTGCGTCTGCGTCTGCTCTGCTGGCTGTGTTGCTGATTCAACAGTACAATATTATTATTGAGAATCGAACCTTCCATTATCACAAACCCTATCGTACCACCTTGACTGTGTTGAGAATGGAATGACTACCCCTCATTGAATCGAGCGGACTACCTTATTATTATTATTACTACTTCACCAGCCACGCAAGCCATTTTTAAAATTCAAATTTGATTGTTGATATTGATTTTATCAAACTCCACCGACCGACCGACCGACCGAGCCATCAGTACTACTATTCGTCCAATTGAATCATCTCGTTGTCAATCCATCACTTGATAATGAGTCCCGCCGCCACCTTCGCCAGCAACAGCAACAACATGATCCGAAAGACGTCCCTCGTCGTCGTCCTCTCCGCCATTGCCGTTCTGTCTTCCATCACGAGCTCCACTTGCTCCGTCGCCGCCGCCTCCACCAAATCATCAAACATCAAGTCCTCATTGCCGTCATCGTCATCGTCCAGCCGAAACGGCATCCAGTCTCCCTCGTACTACAACGAGCACGATCAAATCACCATTACCAAATCATCCCATCAATTGGAACTGCAGCATCGATTGAACCAGATTTATCATCACGGTAGTGGCGCCATCACTTCGGCTACGAGGCATCGTGCTAATCGTAACGAGGACGAGGAGAAGGAGTACGTCACGAGTTTCTATCGCAAGAAGAGAGACGAGCATCAGCAGTCACAATCACAATCACGTCGTCATCATCAACATCATATCCATCATGGCCGCCATTCAAATACCAATCATTACAATCATCCATCCAGGATTGAATTGACATCGTCAGAAGTGCATAATATTTATCATTCCTCTTCGTCCTCCGCAGCCTCGGTGAGGGGAGGGGCGGTCAAGCATCCGCATCCGCATTCACAGCAGCAGCATCATCATTCACAGCAGCAGCAGCAAGGCAATCATGGCGGTTTTCATGGAAGGCACTCGAGTGTCAAGCGGGCTGCCAACAACAACAACAATGACAACAACAACAGCAACCACAACAGCAAGAGCCATCCTCACACTCATCCTCACCACCAGCATCAAGATGTGGATAATGATGATGATTATTATCAAGACAATGATATCGAGGATGACGCTTCTCAAGAATATTATCCATCCACCACCTCAACATCCACATCAGCATCACCTAGTAGTACCTCCTCCTCCTCCTCATCATCCACATCATCGTCTCACTTGCTCCACCACGAAGGAGGAGGGGGAGGAGGCGGATCCTTGGGATTATTGCGTGTTCCTTGTAGCATTGCCATTAATTCGGGGGAGCATCGTCATCATCAAAGTGGTATCAGTAGTGTGACTTCTACTGGGACTTCTAGCGGGACTTCTAGTGCTGCTCACCATCATCACCATCATCATCATCATCATTTGGTGGAGGATCAATATGGTGAGATTTAGTTATATACTTATTATATTATATTTATATATACATATATATCATTGTCATTTTATATTATTTACTCACATTTATTCATTCTTTTATTCCCACTATTGACATGATGGAATACAGTTAAACAAACACCCATTGCGGCCTACGTCGACACCGGAGCACAAGTCACTGTCATTTCCGCATCCGCAGCACGTCGTGCAGGGATATTGCATCTCATGGACAGGAGGTATGCTGGAAGGGCTACGGGAGTGGGGCATTGTAAGGTCTTGGGGAGGATTCCGGCAAGGCATGTTTATTTTATATTGGGTAGCGATAGTGGAAGCGAGCTTTATAGTCATGGCGAAGGAAGAAGCAGTCACGCCGAAGGACGCAGCAGTCAAAGCAGTCATGGCAGTGGCCAAGTTGAAATGGAGGGACCCGCCCTCACCGTCCTCGAAGGAACCGTCACTCAAGGCGTCGATGTCTTGCTAGGATTAGACGTTCTCCAAGATTGGGAGGCGGAAATTAAAATGGGAGCTCAAAAATCCATTACTGTCAACAAGAAACGGAGGGAGAGGAGTTATCGAAGCGGAAGCGAGCGTGAAAAATTGGTTATTCCCTTTGTGAATAGTGGTCATTCATCACATTCACATTCACATCATCGAAGAAATACTCCCGTCACCAGTCATCATTCCAAAGCAAGACAACATTCCAATCCAAGATCATCTATTCAAAAAATTACAACAATGACCACCAAGGCTTCCAAACTTCCTCATGGAAGCAATCATCATTCATTATATCATGATCATGACAACAATGATAATGATGGTGACTATTATGATACCATTATTGATGATGATCATCATGGCAATGATCAAGTAGACAGCATCATTGGCATGGATAATCATGATCAATATTACAACAATTATGGTGATATTGATGACAATTATGATGATGACAATTATGATGATGCATACTTCTCACCCACTGCATCGGATGTGGAATCAGATTTAGACTTATTGGAACAATCCAGCAGTGGCAGCAGCAGCAGCAGCAATAGTATTAGTGCCAGTCATGCTTCCTCCTCTACTTCTGCCAAAGCTCATCATCATAGTCATTCTCCATTAGCAATGATGGATGGTGACAACATCTTGGAAAGAAACGATGCCAGCACTAGTGATCATGGCAATGTTGTGGAGGGGCAAGATTCGGAAGAGGTGGAAGAAGAAGAAGAAGAAGAGGAAGATGATGACTACTTGCAAGATGTTGAAGAAGATGCCGATGATTTGGGTTCTTTTGACATGTCTGGATTATGAGGACATGATGCCGATATCAAGGAGTTAGTGCTTTAGAGTTTAATGCCTTTTCTATCTCAGATGGAATGGCATCCTTTTATTGAAGCAATTTCTTCGAGGCTTGGTGTTTAAGTCTTCAACAGCTTGATCTCAATCAGATGGCAGTTTCATTGCAGGTGGTTAATCTCTCTATAGAGTTAGAGATTCTTCCTGCAACTCAAGAAATGCATCATTGATCGAATTTACACACATGGTTGAACCTCGCTTAGTAAAGAGTACTGGCAAACACCATCCATCCGTGGTGTTGATTGTGATCCAGCCATACCCTCTTTTCCTTCCCATCTCTCCTACTACATTGCCTTCCATATTTGCACCTGCAAAAAGAATGATTCCAAGAGGACAATCATTCTTTTCATCATCCAAAAGTCCTTCCGTACAAATAGAGATGGGTTGAAACACCATGGCGCGAATTCACATCAAAGCATCCAAGTTACACCTACCCTACAAGAACAAAAGCATCATTCCATTCTTGTATTGCTTTTAGGGCGAGCATGCACATTATTGTATATATTGCTGTTTCACCATAGAAACAGATGGAGGAGATTTTTTTCCATATTTATAAGTTGCAGGCATGCCAACTATTGATATTTTTACATGAATAATGTATTATTAAAAGACATTTTAAGCACACTCCGTTACATGATGTAAAAGGTATTAACTAGCTATTAAGTTAAATATTCTACTAGATACTATCTACCCTTCTTCTTATCAATTCTATTGCATAGATGGCATCCTAGTTTGAGGTAAGCATGCATGACTGGACATGGACATTGTCAATACCAAAGAGTTTATGGGGCATGTTGCCCTGCAGCCAAGGCAACAATAAATAAGAAAATATTAATAACATAATGCAAAAGCAAAATGGAAGTACATCATTATGCCTCCTCAGTATCTATCAGGATCAGCAACTTCAACATTCACCATGCCACCACAAGAATCACCAGAATGTGCATTTTTACAGTGTGTGTAACCTTGCACATTTTTTGTTTTGTAATTTGCTAATAAATATAACATTTCTTGACATAAATTATTTCCGCAGTATAAAATCACATTTTCATTGAATTTGAATGGTACAAAAGTATGTATTACCACAGATTATATGCAGTGGAAAATTATTGCAATTTCATACATCATAAAAGCTTTGTCAAAGGTGTATTTTCAAGCTTTGCGCCATATTGTACTTGTTAACAGAGATAGAAATAAGTAAATCAGTTTTAAGTAAACAAGTAAAGTAAAAGTAAAATCAGCTTTTTTGGGCTTACTT
>JALLAR010001245.1:0-10346 GCA_036939335.1 Conticribra guillardii
TGACAATAAGAAAGGCAACAATAATGGATGGTAATGATAGTAATAATAGCAAGAAGGACAACAATGGATGGTAATGATAGTAATGATGGTAATGATAGAGTAATGATAGTAATGATAATATTGATGGTAATGATAGAGCAATGATAGTAATGATAGTGTTTAGCAGAAATTATTTCATTCACAATCTTGATCATGACGCAGTCTCAAATGCTCTGACAAATGAATATCATGTACGAATTCCAATATTCTTCTCTATCTTACAGTTTTTTGTTTCGGTTGTTGGCTCGGCTCAGCTCAGCTTAACACATGCAACATACTCATTGATATCAGTGCAATGGATCATATGTTCCCAAGACATGCATCTTGTGTGCAAGAAGTTTACACTAATGATGACTCATGCCATGCCTTCGCCTCCCTTGAGCCAACGCCCGCCTCCCCTTCGCCAACGTTTTCTCAATCGAAATCCTAAAATCACCCTCCTCCAAGCTGTCCCAATTGGACTCATCACATTTACCCGAACACTTCTCCACCCACTAGATAAAGCCAATTGTATCAATTCTGTTACCGCCCTAAATGGTCTCAACACTGGATCGTCGCCACTTCCATCCATCCCATCATATTCTAATGCTAATGTACTTGCTGCCTGACATGCCGCTTCTGCATCTACCTCACACCGTGCTTTGCTCACTGCTGCTGCAGCAGCAAATGCCGAACTAAGGATTGGGAAGAAAGATATAAGTCCAACTTCTGCCATGACTCCGTAGCTAGCACTAATTGTGTGAACAAGAGGGAGCTCGACTACGGCAGCGGTTGCTGCTGCACAGAACGCAGAAAGGGCGGATGTGAATGGCAGAATGGCAGAGTTGCGTGATCCTTGATTGGCATACCTATTATTCATATTGTTGTTAATGTTGTTATTATTTGATTCCGTCGATATGATAAATGGAGGAATCCAGTATTAAGAAATGATGTGGAGAGCAGATTATTAAAGAAGGCGTGATTAGTACGGTCATATTGCACGCAAGAATACAATTAATCTCCTACATCAAGGGGAAAAATCAGACGTAATTACTCACGTATCACAAACCGCAGCACTCCTTGCCTTCAATGCCACCGCATCTGTTGCTCTCGCCAAAACACTCTCTGCCAAAGCCAAAAAGTAAGCACTCTGAGCAGCTGCCAGTAATGCAATAATGATGCACTTTGAACTCAATAATGGACCTCCAATGATACTCCCCAGAATAGGTGCGGGTAGAACACTCCCCGCAAAGGACAGCCATCGATCCGTCTTCCCTTTGGAATTTTTCTGTACCTGCTCGGAGGTACTGTGGCAAGGGAAAACATGCATGTTTTTTTATTAGTATGTACTCGGGATTTAAGGACAACTATTGGTTTGCCAAACAATCACACAAAAGAATGATGGTAGTATTCATCGTACAACATACCTTAACCATGTTTTGCCAACAATTCCACTTTTGGCAAAGCGACGAACACCAACATTCACAGCTCGAGTGGCGAATCCCCTAGTTTCTTCCAAAGCCAGATTACAAACCGCTGCAGCAAGAACGCTCACAAGGGGACAAAACAAATAAAGCTCCGTCGCCATTTGGACGGAATTGCCAAACGATAAAGCGTCAATGATGGTGGGAGCCAATAGAGAGAGACTCGCAGCAGTGGCGCCCAAGCCAACGCAGAGGGGTGTGATGGCCTTGACTCGTTCGGCGTTGGCAAGTAGGGCTTCGGCTTCGGCGGCGCATTGGATGGTGTTGGCGGCAATTTCTTTTCCGTCAGCTACGGCGACTCGACCGATGTACTCGGATCCAATGGTGATGGAGGCAGTGACTGGTGTTGGTGTTTGTTTTTACGTGTGTTGTTGTTAATTATTAGTGGCGAGACACAGAATAAGCATGTATGGAAAGGGAATAAAATGGCAGGTGCAAAAACATGATATGAGAATGAATTATGAACAAAAAATGATAAAATACATCATCGTGATACAACTCGATTCCAAACAAGACGAATAATACATCACATGAAACAATACAAAACAAAAATACAACATCCAGGAACTATCATAGTGCCACTATCTATACTTACAAGCAGCTGCCGCCGGAGCCAAAACCTCAGTAACGCTCGTCCCTGGAAACACAATGGGACCCATACCACTGGCAATAATTGCTCCCACCAACAATCCCACCTCGGTACCACTCAATTGCGATTGCAGGGATGCGAGATTATCGAGGATGGACATGTCCCTTTCGAGTGTGGCGAGTGCGGTGGTGATGAGGGTGGGATCTTTTGTGTATACGTTTTTATTGTTGTTGCTGTTGTTTTTGTTGTTGTTGTTGTTGTTTTTGTTGTTGTTGTTTTTGCTGTTGTTTTTGTTGTTGTTGACGATGTATTTATTCATGGTAACATTGGAGGAAGAGGATTTGTCATTTTTGTTGTAACTCCAAATACTCTTCCCTCCCACCTGCTGAGACGAAGGCAACGCCTGAATCAATGGCGCCATACGACTCGCAACCACATCTTCCACACCACTCCCAGCACTATCCACACTCCCAACAACACTTCCACCACCACCACCACCACCACCACCACCAATACCACTACCCCTTCCAACATTACTATCCTGCCCCACCAAACCATCATCCCCCCAAGCATTACTCGCCATGGGAGTCCCACTCCTCCTCCCAAAATTATCATTCGTATTCCCATCCCAACTCAGAATATCCCTCCGCGTCTCTTTTAAATTCTCCCTCTGCCACTCAATGTATTCCGCTCTTCCGGTATCCCCCTGTTCTAGATTTAGACCGTATCCCGCACTGCCTATGGTGCGTGCAATATTTTGCACTGTGGTGAGTGCCTTGTACCCCAGATTGTTCGCGAGCGTCTTTTTATTTTCTTCTTGCTCGCCTTGCTGCTTTTGAAGTAATTGCTGCTGTTCGAGCTGTTGTTGTTGTAGTAGCTGTTGTTGCTGTTGTAGTTGCTCTTTGTTGAAGTATTGTTTTCTGGCATTATTGCCACCACCACGACCATCACTGCTAATATTACCATTGTTCATCATTGTGTTGTTGTTGTTGTTGTTGTTGTTGTAGTTGTTATTATTACTTGTGCTTCCGCCGTTAGTATTGGTGACTTTGGATTTAAAATTGATGAATTCTTGAGTGAGCCCCATGGTCAGATGTGATTTCCTTCTTGGCCTTGTATTTTGTGTTTGGATAGTATTGGTTGCGGATGGCAGTCTTGATACTAATGGTGACGATAATGGTGTCGTAAACGTTGTTGTAGTAAAGGCACTACCGCAATAGCTATTACTACTACTCTTTCTTCCTTGATAATGATGATGATGATGATAATAATTGTTATTATTCTTTTTTTTGTCGAGGCGATAAATACATGAATAATAATGAAGGGGAAGAGGAGAAAGAGAAGAATAATGATGAGAAAATACTATTGTGGATTCTGCTTGAAAGAATAATTTGTAAATGAAAAAACACACAAAACGATGAAAAAGTAAAATCAACAGTTATAAAACATCAACCATGATGGCATCCAGAACATATAAACCAAAACAGCAGGAACAATGGTGTAATAATATTCCCTCCCTAACCACATCATGATGAATATTCCCTTCCTGCCCTAATCTGCAACACCACAAGTAGTAGTAGTAGTAGTAGTCCCCAGCAGTCGGTCGATTATATATAATAATAATAATAATAATATATTCATGCCACACAATCCAATTCCTCCACCCACAAAACCTCTTATACACACACACACATTGTCAATATTATCCGCATGCTCCCCCCCGTTTTCTTCCTTTGCAATCCCAAGTCTCGCCGCACATACTATAAATGCACAACACACATAAATAAATATATACATGAATATATATATATACACATGAATGTAAATCTCACCTGGTTTTTTTGTGTATTGGTAGCACTAACCATAGCAACACAGCCAAAACAGCAAAGTAGTGCGGTTGTCATTAGAATAGTTTTGAGAAGAAGAAGAAGAAGTGTTGGATGGTACATTATTTGGCGACGACTATGTTGGCGACTCCTATGACTTCCGCCATGATGACTACCGCGTCGTGCTGCTGCCGCTGCCGTGGAGGTCGAGTCCAACGCCAATCTCTTTCGCTTCTTCTTCATCTTCTCGTGCGACGGAGGACGGTGGTTGTGCGATGCTGCCAGCGATGATGATGCCGATGATGATGGAACAGTCAGCGCATCATGCGGCCGCGGCTGTGTCGGCTGTGTCCGGCGTGTTGGATGTGTTGGATGTGTGGACGGCAGTAATAAATGGTGTGGTTTGCATGCGACGCTCTCGCTCATGTTGCTGGCGTTGTCGTTGTCGTCATTGGTGAAGTTGGCGCTGGTGAAGTTGACGATGGAGTTGCTGGCCGTGCTCATGATTTTAGAGTCAATGCTATCTACTGTTGTTGTTGTTGTTGTTGTTGTTCTTGTTCTTGTTGTTTGTGGTGTAGGAGTAAAACCACATATAAAATAATAACAATGAAACAATTCAACAAAATCAATGCAATGGTCGGTATGATCCATGAGAACTTCTAAAGCGCCATTGTATTGTATTGTCGAATGGGTTTGTAAATAGAAAGAAATACTGACACAACAACGACGGACATCATCGCGATCGGCACACGCGCCAAGCAAGCACAAAATGCATGCGACCCAAGCAACACGCACCCAACAACAAAAACAACAACACATGTGAAGAAGCAACGGATCTTTTGAAAGTCAAGTGACGTCACTGAATGCCATTCCGAATGTCTTAAAATCTCACTTTTTAACGTAGGAATACGTACGAATGCAATCCTGTAGTACAAGAACATACTACACAGTGGAACGAAAGCAGACAAACAAACATGCAATGATGACATCAGCATCTGTCATGGATTCTTCCATGGCATAATATTATGTATGCACTTCCCCTGTTTAACCCTACAATACCATGTAGTAGTATCTAGTGGCTAAAAGATAAGGGGGTCCTTAATTAAGGATTGGCCATTTCCTCCTTAATTAAGGAGCATTTTTCAATGGGGTATCCATTAGATACCTGCGTAGAAAAAGTACCAGGCTCTACTTGAAAGAGATGCCGACCATGGGATTTTTTTCTGAAAAGAGGCAAAAGTCACAGTGACCAACAACTACAACAACTAGTAGAAGTAGAAGTTCGAGACCATTTTCTAATTATATTCCTCGCCCTTTGGTTGGTCTAGTTTGATATTGTTGTAATTATTGTATTACTATGAAATTATTTTTATAATTGAAGCATTTGAACATGGTTTGGGTGTTGGAAATGAAGTTGGATATTGAGTGGGGATGATGGGATGCTTTCGAAGGAAAAACATCACTCGTTGCCCCTCCTCTCGGGAGCAATGATATCAGCAGTGCATTTCAAGTATGTATTTAGCCACCACTCCTAGCATATGCTGTGGTGTCTGTGTGTCATCGGGTTAGTTGATCGTTACACATTCCACTCACATTTTTGACAGGATCATGCAACAATGCAAAGGAGATTTCACAATCAAGACTGAACCGTTAATGCAAACCATCACGGTTGTTTGTGTCATCCTCTCGACTCTCGATCGCCGGCGTCATTATTTCTCTTGATTCCCCCGACCGTAGTATCACGTCAATGGTCCATCACTTCCATCACTGCTCTGGCCCTTCTCCTTTGTCTTCTATAAGTTTATGGCTGATCTCAACGATCATCCTCTTCAATAGTGGTCGAGCTGATCGTCCAAAGACTCGATCTCCATCCTGGAAGTTCGTACCATTTCGGATCCGTTCAACTCTCCCTCGGCGGTGGCCAAATTCAAATTCCTCACCGACCTCGTCGCTGCCTCCAACACCATCTTTGAGTCTTCCCTTCTCTTCCAATCCGCTCAGATTCGAGTGAGTTTACATGTCTTCCACCTCACCATTCGTTACAGCGCAAATCCTCTTCTTGATGGCTTGGACACGATCCTTCTGCTACTGCAGCCTAAGGTGCTCACGCCTCCTGCTGCTGAGCACCATGGCGGATCCCCCAGCGTCCGGGGACATCCGGCCTGCGACCACTGGGTTCACTATCATATTTTTTAGAGGCTGATGGGGTGCGGCTTTCTCATAATAGTGCTAGATTTCTTTGCAAATAGGTTCTGATCCAGTGACTTCTGATCACTCATGGTAAATTGTAAATTAAGCTCTTTTGGCTCACCAACGAATGCACGTCTCAAAATCAGTGACATGTGCTCATCATTTTTTTATCTCTGTTTTGTTTTGATTTTGCCACGAAGTTCAGACATGACCACATAATATTTCTATCCCTTTTTGTCCTCGAATTCTGCAGCAATTCTTTACCCGTTTATAAGATAATGTCGAGCCTTGACTGCGTGGCGTGCAAACTTCGCAATTTTTGACTGAGAAATGATGCAAACATTCAGATCTTTACTATAGAGATCAACAATTCAAAGTGTAGCCATGCAATTAAGTAAATTTCATCGTTCAACCATTATCATTAGCTAAATCAAAACCTCGCCGATCAAACTAGAACTTCGTTGTTGTGTCGCGTACCGTACCCTTTTTCTCTTTCGCAGCATGTATGCTACAAATTCCTAATATATCCTTCCGCCAGCACTGCACCTTCTCTCACTCAAGAGATCCATCCGAGCTTGACAAGTCCCATCCTTCTCCCCTATCAATCATGTCCAATCGATTCGCTCCGCATCCAATCCACCGAATGGGGACTCCCAACAACTCCTGAACACGCAACACATACCGTTGGGCGTTCACAGGAAGGTCCTCGAAGTTCCTCGCTTTTGATATGTCTTCGGTCCATCCAGGAACGGTTTCGTAAATCACTTCAATTTCGGACATGGTTTTGAGGCAAGAGGGCATAGTGTTCATGATCTTTCCTTTGTGTTTGTAAGCTCTGCCAATCTTCACTTCCGCGAGTCCCGTGAGGACATCCAACTTGGTTAAGTTGATTGCGGTGAATCCATTGATGAGTGTGGAGTACCTCATCTGGGGGATGTCGAGCCATCCAACTCTCCTGGAACGACCGGTGGTGGTTCCCCATTCCGCACCAACGACACCAAGGTGCTCACCGATGGAACCAGGAACTTTCGCGTCAAAAAGATAATACGTCAAAAAGATAATATTGCAGTCCATAAAAAAGAATCCGCGCAAAGGTGTGAGTCGTCTTGTGCCAAAGTCTAGGGGAAAAATGCCAAAACAACAGATAATACTCAAAAAAGGCGAGATAAGGGAACAAAAGTAACTCACTTTCTCGCTCAAGCTCCGTTGGGAAAGGGCCCTCTCCTACACGAGTGCAGTAAGCTTTAGTTGTTCCATATATTCCATGAATCTTCTTTGGCGACACTCCAAGTCCAGTAAGGACAGATCCAATCGAAGGATTGGACGAAGTCACATAGGGGTATGTTCCAAAGTCAATATCCAGCATGGTAGCATTAGCACCTTCAATCAAGATCTTCTTGCCCGAATCATACGCATCATTCGTAAACTCAATTGTATCTGTGGTCATTGCACCAACTCTCGCCGCAATAGAACGGTAGTATTCGAGCTGACCCTCCACATCAATCTCCAGTCCGGGATGTGCCTGCATTTCCGATTCTGTCAACTCACGGAAACGCATCTCAAAAAAGTCAAAGTTCTTCAGGTCACCAATGCGAATCCCATTACGGCTAATCTTTGAGGCATATGCCGGACCAATACCCTTCTTTGTTGTCCCGATTTTGTTCCTACCCAACCGGGTCTCCTTGATACCATCCACTTCCTGATGAAAGTCAAAGACAATGTGAGCACGGTCGGAAATGAGAATGCGCCCATTGGCATCGATGCCAGAGGATGTCAAGCCATCGAGTTCGCTAAGGAAGGAGGGAAGGTGAATAACGACTCCGTTACCAATCACGCATGTTGCCTTCTCGTTGAGGATTCCTGAGGGGAGGAGATGGAACTTGTACTTTTTTCCTTCGACGACAATGGTGTGTCCGGCGTTGGAACCACCAGCTACACGGGCGCAGACATCGTATTCCTATGATATTATAATGAAGCGTTTGTGTGGGTGTGTATAATGTGTTTGATGAAATGAAATGAAATGAATGGGATGTTGGTTGAATACAATGAAATGAATAGGAAATGAATAGGAAAAAGTGTTTAGATGTTCATGAATAATAACCAATACTCCTTACCTGCGAAAGCATATCCACAAGCTTTCCCTTTCCCTCATCACCCCACTGACTTCCAAGCACCACATCAATACCGGGCTTGGCTTTCTTGTTGCTCTTTGCGTCATTGTGGTAGCTTCCAATTGTGGCTGCTGTTTGATCAGAAGCGCCAAGTGTTTTCTGGATAGAATCCACCTACATAATATTATAGTATGATGATAATAATAGAAAGTAGTGGAACAACGACAGAACAGTGAGACGCATGGTCGTAATAATAAAATGATGAGAGAGATGACGCTGTAGTGACAGATTAGCAAAGAAGGTGTGTCACACATGTAGTATAAAAATCCAAAATGAGTCTCCCATGTGACTTTTTTCGGTCTGCAAGTTAAATAAATCATGCTGTAACAACAAAAACGTTTTTTCGCATCGAAACATCCAATTGTATTTCTCTTCCCCAACAGCATTACAATATCTTTGATGGAAAAATGATTGTCCATCCCAACAACACACGCACATCATCCTCAATTTGAATATCATGCATCCATGACCTCCACCCACCCATGCACACACATCCTCGCCAGAGCACAGCATGATGCATATATAAGAACATACTTAATACATAATACATAAAACAATACGCAGGGAAACGAAAAAGAAGCCCATTGCATCAACTGTGCCATCATCTTGTTGTCATTTCGTGTGTGCGTGTGTGCGTGTGGTTTTTTTGTTTTTCTCATTTACGTATATTTTTCTCTTTCAAAAAAAAAGGCATGGATCCACTCTGATTCATCGTCATCTCATTTTTCATTTTGCAGCATCTTTTGAAGAAGGGAAACATTATTTTTGCCTGGTGTGCGTATTTTTTGTATTGGTGTGATGTGATGTGGTGATGGAGTCCTTCTACTACTGCATGGTGTAGAATTTCCACCATGTTCAAAGTAGTTGAGTAATTAATTGGTTAGACGACCGCTCTCATCTCCCGCAGCCCAATATATGGTCTTTAAGAATTCATCCTCGCTGTCGATGACATGACAAATTTAAGTATCTCCCTCCCCTATTCATCCATTCAATCAATCAATACATGAAAAAAAATATAAAACATTATATCTCTCCCACCGTCGTCTCATACGCCAAGTTCTCCACTTGCTACTTTCATTCAGGCAGACATTATAATTATTTGACGCCTCGACGATAATTAAAAATAAATAAATCCCACCAATCTAAAAATAATCATGATTCACACACTGTAATAATAATTTAACTCTCCAACCAACCAACTACCTAGCCGACTAACAAGTAGCTGACTGCTTGACTAGTAGCTGACTGACTATGTTGTAATGACTAACAATGACGTACCTTGGCATGAATATCGCTCAACATGGCAAACACGGTGGTATCATTCTTCTTCTTGCCTTCCTCGCACGACGCCGACGCCGTGCTGCTTCTAGTAGTGCCAGTGCTAGAGGATGCGAGCGCCGCAACTCCAGCGGCAGTGGCGACGGTTGCGGCGGGGACGGCGAGACGGAATGCCGATCGAAACATGATACAAAATGGCGAACTGAACTAAGCAATATATATTCTATTCTGTTGTAGTTGGTGTTTTCGGTAAGAGCGAGGATGATGGGCGGGTTGCGATCGTATGAATGTTGCGCTTGTTATTATTATTTTCGGGCGGATGTAACATGTAACGGAGTCGCCATTGGCATGCGCTAAGCACTAACTACGATAGTAGTACCTTATCTCCTTGCTTGTGTTTGCATTTTGCATAGTACTTCATTTAGTACATTCTGCGGACAGACGGTTGGATAAACCACGGGCAAACCACAAGTCACTTCCACGTGTAGTAGATAGATATGATGTATGTAGTGTATGGTATGGTACTACATACAGGATGGAGTCGTTGATCCGAAGATCACGGCGATTCTACACGTAGAATTTCCGGATTCGGGTACAATGTTTAAGTAAGTAGAGGTATATGCATTCCTAAGTATAAATTATCTACGAGATATGTAGTACAAAATTCTACGGTGATTTTTGATGGTATCAGCTGAAAAAATCAGAACCAAGTTCTCAACTCACATCAATCGCGAGACCATGGCAATTTATTTCCACCGCCGCTCCACTTTTCGAAAGAGCGATCTCAAAG
>JALLAR010001246.1:0-10341 GCA_036939335.1 Conticribra guillardii
AAATCTTAGGGTTAGGGTTAATGCCATCGCGTACCTTATATGGGCGCCAGTCTTACATAAGATGATAGTATGGTATGTACCTATCGTACCTGACAAAAACATTATATCGTACTAGATAATACAAACTAATAATAATGTCCCATATTCCTTCATATGACGTAAATAATCATTTGTGAAGAATGCATCTGCATTTTCCACAGTCAGGAACACTTATGCGAAAGATGGAGTATAAAACAGCTGGCAGGCGGAGTATAATTCTACGTATCCTGGTATTAGAGAATGTCACGAATGGTTGGTAGAAGGCAGGATGCTTGGAGATAAGAAAGATAGGGATTGTTGACACGAGGAACAACCAAATGTGGCATTTAATTCGGATGCTCATTTTTTATTAGAGGGAGAACTAACAGTGAATGATGTCGAATTGGCGCTTGGTTGTCTCCGATACATAATATTATTAAGTAGTATGTTGTATCACACTGTCTCTCCTGCTATGTCCCATTGTGGAGTTGTCTGTGACATCTTGTGTTTCCACCTACCACCACCTATTGACATTATTATGGATGGAGGAACATGAGTCACAAATGAGTTCTTGACAGACTAATAGTAGATACTACTCGAGATAGTATGCATCTGTCCGTTTTTTTTACTGCGTTCTTTGCATCAAGAGTCAACACCACGTCAAGACACGGTGTCAATGTTCGTTGGGTGAATTATTGAAACAAGATTGGGGAATTCTGTTGCAAAGGCTTTTTGAAAAAATACGTCAGTGACGCGTCGAACATGAGAGTGTCAATTCTTAATTTGGTTGTTAAATGATGATGATGTATTTGTATCTGAATCAGTCGTACGATCTAGGGCATGATGACGGTATCAAAAGACAATTCGTACCAGATCCAGACGTAATCATTGGTTTTTTAATAAATGTCTCAATAATTCCTAGAATTTATATGACGCAATACAGAAGTACATTTGTACTCTAGGAGGGATCACATGGAATATGGAGTATCTCGAACAGAAGCGCTTCTGATCTCGAAGAACATGAGGAATTCAGTACTACAAGACACAATAGAAGATAGCGAGTAGAAGAGAAGAGTTGGTAGTTGACAGACTGTCTGTGTTCACGGAAATTGCCGTGTCTCTCTGTAAAGAGATACTAGCTCCTACATATATAACCGATCGTATCTCTAGTATACTCGTCTGTCGGATGAATCCCATTTATTTTGCATTCGTCATCATAATCTCACTATGTACTACCTATGCATGGGCGGGATGAGGGAGTATGATTGATGTTCCAAGCGTTTCCAAAGACCAGACGCTAAATATTACTACTAGTACCTACTACTAGAAGATACACCATATCGTAGATACTACCTATTACTAACTCCTACAGTGCATCTTGATATGTAGGTGGAGTAGAGATAAAAGCAGCAGAAAAAGCCTTGCTACTATCTAGTGAAAGGTCGCGGAACGAACGTGCATCATTCTGAGGTCACTCTCGCGAGTAGATTACTGCCCGCCTGCAACTCTCTCTAGAGAGGTCTCTCTAGAGAGAGCAGCTACTATGTATCTCTAGAGATACGACATTTTCCCTGATCAGACCCATCCACCTTTTTCCCAAAACATTACCATATCATAAACTGGTGCATGTATCGTACTACCATACTACATAGTATTACTAACTAAACCATCTTCTCAAAACAATAATAATTATTCAATTCGATATCTAGTACTACCACCATTATATTTTTGCAAATTCAATCCCCTCCCCAACAAGTTCTCGCCACCATCACAAAATTAGATTCAAATTTGTCGCACCATTCGATCAATAAAACGATTTTTTTTATATTGCGTCGAATCATATTATTATTGTTTATAATTAATGAAATAAGAACAAGAAAAGGCTGCTCTTGCTTCTCCTCTTCCATCGCTAGAGAGAGCTATCTATCTATCTATCATCATCATCATCATCAATAATATCAATCATGACTCGCAATGGACTCCTCGGCGATGGCAGCCATTCCTCCATGAGCCATGTTGATAATAATATCATCATGGATCATCATCACGATCATCACGATCATGATAATAATAATATAATCAACGTCAACAACAATAACGTGGACGTGTTTCAAGTGCAATTCCCATCCCTTCCCAACGATCTCGTCACCTCCTCCGATTCTTCCACCTCGTGTCGATCGTCATCCTCCTCCTCCTCGAGAGTATTCGAAAGGGTGGAACAACAACAACAACAACAAAAACAACAACAAGAATCATCATTGAGGCGGGCGGACAACGACCATGACGACCACCATGACAATGACGATGAGGATGTCATCATGGACGAGTCCCGCACCCTTCTTTGCCACCATCGCAAGAACGAGAATATCAATGGCAGCGCAAGGAATAGCACCAATTGCACCGCTCCAAACAACGAGACGAAGAACAAGAACCACCACAATGATGCAACCACTGCCACCACCAACCACCATGATGCCACCGCCGCCGCCACGTCTGCCGCTCCATCCAACGATTCCGCCGCCCAAATCAAGAGAATGTTGGACGAGTTCGTTTCCGATCTCAGGAGGAGGACGACGATGATGATGAGCGCCAAATCCAATTCGATCAACAAGGATGAGACCACCAGCAGCAGCAACAGCAACAGCAACAGCAGCAGTCGACGAGGAAGCCAAAACTCCATGGAATCATCGACCACTTCCTCCACCAAAATGACCAATGACGATGATGATGATGATCACGACGATGATGCCGACGACGATGATGCCCCTCCTCCTTCCATGACATCATTGTCAAAGCATCCGCATCCAATTCAAACAATCATGAGTTGGATGGATTCCTTTCAAGACGATGAAAAAATTCAGGTGAGTTATATATTATTTATTCTTTCTCTTCTGCCAAAACACTATCGAAATACCTGTCGAATACATACGATATCTACTTTTTGCAATTTTCAAAAACAAGTGTTGTTTGAATTCGAAACAAAGTATTTATACTTATTATTATTATACCATTATTTTTTATTTCACTTTCTCAAACACACATTCTCAATTCTACTATTCCTCTCTTATTTTTTTTTATTACCATTGATAAACACAAAATAATATCCCCCATTTGGATTCCAACACACATCCTCCTCCTCCTCCTCATCATCATTATTATCATCATCATCATCATTATTATTACCAACACACCACCACTACCATCATCCCAAAACAATAAAATACTCTCCAGCTCCAATGCCTCCAATCCCTCCCCCTCATTCTCGAACACGCATCCACCCGCCTCCAAGCCCAATCCGACGGACTCGCCTCCATCGTCCTCTACGACATGGCCGCCTTTCCCACCAATTCCTTGCTTCAGCTCACCGCCTTTCATACGTTGGTGGTGTTGTTGAGACCGTTGGGGGCCAAGGAGGGGATGGTTCATAGAGCTAGGGCGACGAACAATAATAATCATGATAATCATAGTCATGTTGATGATAATAATAACAATAATAATGGTCATGTTGATGGTGCTGGCAACAAGAATAACAACATCAACACCAAGAATAACATCAACACCAAGAATAACAACAACAAGAACAACAACAGCAACAACAAGAACAACATCTCCAACATAATCACCAACAACACCCTCCACGACGCAACCCACGAACCACGCTGGGAAGAAAACGGGGTCCGCGTCATGCTCGACTCCCTCCGACGCTTCTCCAGCGATCGCTACCTCCAAGCCATGGGATGCTGGGCCATGGTCAATGCGGCGCTCTATCCCTCCCTCAAGGCCAGTCTGCTGCGATTGGGAGGGGTGTATGCCGTGACGAATGCGATGATGCTGCATCCGAATGTGGAGGCGGTGCAGTTTCGGGGATTGTTTGCTTTGATTAATTTGGTGATTCCGGGTGAGTGGTGATATTATCGTGGTGATTCTTAATTATTGTTCATTGTACATTGTCCATTGTGCGGTCATGCTACCATCATTACATCATGATATTGCCATTTTATATTATATATATATATATATTTATATTCACAACAACAACATCATTCCCACTTTTTTTTCATCGGCACAGACAACAAACACAAGGACGGAGACGGAAGCTCCCTCGCCTCCCACGTCTATCAAATATCCCGCCTCGCCATCCTCGCCATGAAGAATTTCCAAACCAACAAATCCATTCTCAACCGAGGATGCCTCGTGCTGCGCAATCTCTCCCTCAATCCCGCCTACGTCGCCATTCTGGCACGCACGCCCGGATGCGTGGACATGATGCGGCATTGTCGAAATGTTTGTCCGAGGGATGCCCTCGTGCAGAGGAGCGCGAAGACGATTATGATTTTGATTCAGAGGGCGGCGGACAGGGATGGGTGGAAGAGGAGGGGAAGCGGTAATGGCAGTTTTAGCGGCAGTGGAATTAATAGTGGCAGCGGGAATAATAATGGGAGTGCGAGGAATAATAACAATACCATTGATGGATATGGTGTTGGGAGATCGGGTGGGAGTGCCACCGCTTCTGCTCCTGCCGCCGTGGGCGTGGAATCCAATGAGAATTCCAAAGTTTAGCGGGGAACATTCGCCGCACGATCCAATAATTGTGGAAGTAGTCGCTTGCTTTGCTACTTATCCAAAAGTGCAGTCTTCCACCGCTGACCCACCTCTTGCTACAGAACCATTATTTGCCAATTATACTACTACCTATACCATGCACATACATCATCGCCGGCTTCATCTTTGAATAATAATATCCCATGAGTCTCTCCAAAACAACTCCATTGGAAAGGTACTATGAGATGGGAATGCTACCATGTCTTATTAAAAGATGAAATACGTATATTATTATTAGTAGGACATTCTTGTTTCAATATTTAATTTGTTTGATGAGAAAAAATAACACTATAGTATTCTAGTAACACACATCAAGATTATAATATTATGTAAGAAATTGTGTGGGATGATTCTCATTAGCTTTGCAGTGATATAATTCTCTAGATGCAGACATCATTTTATGACAATATCTGCTGTTCGCCTCGCCATTTCGAATAGGTCGGCATGATGTGCGCACAATGTCACTGCATTTTGGATGATTTGCCACAATGTAGAGTTTTTTTTGTTATTATTTGTAAGCACATACTGCCATAGTAATGTTTGAAAATATAGTAAGATTTCAAAGTTCATGGCCGGGTGAAGGTTTGGTCCTGTGCACGCTCATGTTCAAAACAAAGGGCAACTTTGATAAGCATCCCTTCTCACTAAGAATGTATGATCCTGCATGGTCAATTTGACAGAAAATTAATCAATATTTATACTATGAGGGTGTTGGTTTGTCAATCGAGGTGGCCAGAAAGTAAAAGGGTATAACCACCATTTCCAAAAAGGAGTTAGTATTTACCATTAATTATCATTTTATCATTATTGTATGATCCGAGCTTCAATAATATAGGAATACCAATCACCAACACCACCACCATATTTTCTTCTTTTCAATTGTTTTTCATTTTTGGACGCTTGGTAACTACTACCATATATTTATTTATTTGAAATATATTGAAGTTAGAGCAAAACTGTTTTGAGTTAAATAGCACAATCCATTATGAAAACAATCCGAAAAATATTGATATAAACGCGTATGACTACTTTCATGCTGTTACGTAAGACGTATTTTTTGAATGTTTGTCATCAAGAGTCATTGTAGCTGTGCCAAAATTATTTACCACCTCACTTCCTTTATAGCTTGCCCTGCATTCTTTGCCACCACTGCCGCAAACCTTCCCAAAGTCAAATGATTCCTATTCCAATCAAATGGTCTCTCACATTCTACAGCTGCCGCTTCAATGCCCAACAAAGACCAATTGAATGCAAACAAACATGGCAATGAAATCCATCCATAATTTGCTACCGAAGTCATATTCCATAAAAAGAGGTATAAGAGGAGAAACGTTCGTAAATGAATGGCATATACGAAAGGGAGGGGTGTTCCCTTGATACGCTCCATGGCCCCATATGCCCCGTAGAGAATATTTATTTGTTCGTTGATCTGCTGATAGAATGCTGCTTGTCCTTGAGGCGATGGTATATGGTGGTTTCCCCCTTTGTCACAACCACTGACATGGTCGAAATAGGCAATGTCATACGCCAACTCATGCATTCGATTCAATACAACCAATGGTCCATCTCTCACTCGTACCACACCTTCGTCCTCATTCCGACCAATAACCGGCCTTCCCTTCTCGTCTTCATATTCCATCAACACATGCTGTGCATTTTCATCCGATAATAGCGCACCAATCTCATAACGCCGCTTTCTATAATACGTATCTTTGTCCCATCCACGTCGTTCTTGTGGACGTAAAAAGTGTTTGACGGCAATGGGGAACGTTGTCAGCCATCGAGTGTATTCACATAAAAGTGATAGCGCCAATTCATCATTTTGCGCATAGTTGTGTGTATTGTCAGTCTTTTTGAGAGGTTCGACCTTATTTGTTTCATTTCCATCTTCGCTCCGATCCGCCGGTGGTTGTCGCTTTTGGGGTTGTTGCATTATTTTTTGTGTTTGTTGCTGTTTCCTCCTCAATCGAATGGGAGACATCAAACCCACCGACACCGTGGCCATATTCGACCTACAAATTTCGACCATTTTTCCACTCGCCTGCCTTGCATCCCAAAATCTCACTGCCGCCCTCCCCAAACGAAACGTCATTAAAAAGGAAATTGGCGTGAGAAGTGGATTGAACAAATCGTCCATGGAGGCGATGGAATATTGTAAATCGCTAACATGCCTGTGAACAGTTTCCATGTAGTAAGTGCCTTCTTCGAGACCGAAGAAGAATAAGAATTGCCATGCCAGTCCCCAAAAAAAGAGAGTTGCCAGCGGAGGTAGGATCATGTAAAAATTGCGTCCATGCATTTGGGTAAGGTAGGAGAAGAAATTGTAGGGTTTGTAAGGCAAGGGTGCAACATCGCATGCTTCCAGTGCAGCGAGACGAGGGGCGCTCAGAATGGCTTCGAGGGCGGCCTCGAGGACGGGTGGAGGTGATTCCGAGATGGGGACCGACGAGGCTGCTGCTGCTTTTGCTGGGGATGATGACGACGAGGAAGATGCGGTTGACTCGTCATCGGGTTCTGAATCATCGGAACTGTCTATTCGAGCCAGTGAAGCGCTCTTGTCGGTCATGTTTTCCCATGCATTTTTTGTTGAAAGCTGCTTCGTTAGCTGTTTGACGGATCCCGCTCGTATTATCGTTCTTTCAGAGTTGTTGTTGCCAGGCGTGGCGGAGGCGGTGTCTATATGAGCCAGGGATGCGCTCTTCACGGCCATGTGCTGCCATGCCTCTCTTCTTGAACTTGAAAATTGTTTCGTGAGAGCTTTCGCAGATTCCGCTCGTTTTATCGTTCTTTCGGGCATGGCGGGCACGGCGGAGGCACTGGTTGCATCATCCTCGAGTTTCAAATCGGAACTGTCGATTCGAGCCAGTGAAGCGCTCTTGTCGGTCATTTGTTGCCACGCGACTTTTTTCGAGAATTGTTTGGTGAGCGCTTTGTCAGATTCCGCTCGCTTTATCGTTCTTTCGGGCATTGCGGACATGGTGGAGGGAATGGGGGTCGGTGGTAGGTAGTAATCGTGCTCGTGCTCGAAATGGAAAGGTGGATTTTCTGATCATGGTCTTGTGGATTTATGTGGTCATATATAAATTAATTATTTTCCAAGTGTTAAAGGTAACACAATCAAATAAAAATAACGCAACCCATAATGTTTTTTCATATTAAGGTCTTGGGTTAATAACCGCCACGTATGTGCAGTTTTGATGATCTTGCTCACATTTTTCTTGATTGTGGAACTCTCAAGAGAGAAACGACTCAACTCATTTTTTAATTCATAACCTCACAACAAACAAAAAATAATAGACCTCTCTCTAGTAATACCCGTAAAAGATGCAACAAGAAAAAATTATCTTCCAAAAAAGGAGCAAAAGCGTGAGATTTTCGTTTTCCACACGCGTCACGAAACGAAATATCTTGTTTTCTGTCCATGACAATGATGACGAAAGACACGATTCCACCACATCATTATGGTATTCTAGATCAGACTACCATCGTTTCCGCCAAGATATTTTCAACGACGTTGCGCTACTTGCACAACTGCAATCAAACAACACACTCGAAGAGGGTACCAATACTACCATGCCATGCTCATGGGGCATTGAACACATTATCGATCCTGCATTGAATGCAAAACGCGCTCGATCCAGAACAAGAGTGATCAATGCCGTACTGAACGAACAAAAATTTCAGTTTCGACGAGAATTAGTACAGCACGGTCGGCAGTACGCAGATCCCAACATTCTTTGCACTGCATCGCAAATGTATTCCATGTGGGCCGTATCATTGTGTCGGGAAAGGGGAGAATATTATTCAAATAGCCTTATTTTTCGGAGGGCCGTGTTTTCCATTCAAATGAGACAAATTGTGTTCAAAATATTCGGATGCGCTCAAGGAGAATGCATGAGTGTGTTTAGAAATGACTAGTTGCAGATAGTGCACGTAATTTTTTTTGTTATAAATGTAAACAACAGTTTTGTTCTCGTCTAAAAGATAATATATTATTTTATAAGTGTAACTTAAAGATTAATTGCACAGCAATTTATATTATAAAGTTTGCACTCCATAGTTTAAATGAATTATATTGCAACTGCTTATAAGCATGGAATTTGATTTGTTTTTCTTACTTTGTTCAGCATTGGCGTGAGGTGGACTCATACATTAGTAATACCGCAGAACAAAATTGAATATTGCTCCGCTTTCTTTAAACTCTGAAGGAATTCAATATAGCACCCGCCAAAAGTGTCACCCAAGAGTCTACATCCTCCTCCGTGGATTGCAATGATATACATCATCTCTCACAGAAATTGAAATACCCGCACCTCCGCCTGATGCGATCCACGACATTTCAATATCTTACATTTTCGCACCCGCATCATAGCCTCCATCACCGCCGTCAGCACCAACGCCGAATGCGACTTGACATCCGCAAGAATCACCACCGCCCCAACCTTTGCACGAGACGCCACATCGGTATAAAATTTCCATGCATTGTCATGACATGCCGCATCGGATGTTTCATTGCAAACGTAAAAGAATAAAAGAAGGTCCACGTCGTCCACATTGACATTACGATTTTTCACCACCGTGCGATAGTCGTCGTCCATTGGGATGATGTCATCGCACGACGGCGATGCAAGACCGGTGGTAACATCACAAAGCCGAAACGATACCGAAACACCCTCCCCGAAATGACTTGCCAACGTCGAAATATATTTCTTCCACGAAGGCTCATTATCATACAATGTCACATCGAACGAAATCATGTCCCCACACGAAGGATGCGTCCGTTGCAAAATCACCAAGCCCGCGGCATCCGTCCCCGGCCCTCCTCCAAACGACGCCACTCGACAAACGGGACGAGGCAACGACGGAAGAAGCGACAAATCGTTCATTATATCGTGCAATAGCGATGCGCGTCTCGTGAATTTCGTTTCGAAATACTTGGCCTGGAATGCGGCACCCGCGAAGGAAACCCCGGATGTGGCACGGTGGGTCGAGAGTGCGGCGGAGCGGGCGTGGGCTTCGGCGGCGTCGGCGAGGCGTTTGGATTTCTTTTCGGTGGAATTGTTTTTGTTATTGTTGTTGTTGTTGTTGGATTGTTGTTGTTTGTTGTTGTTGTTGGTGGGTTTGGATTTTGTGCGGTGGGCGCGTTCGACGAGGGCGCGCATGGTGGTGTCGTACCATTCTTTGGTATTTTGATTGAGGTTCTTGTCTTTCATGTTGTATTTCACATTGATGTTGAATTATGCCGGTGTCGATGCTAAAATTGATGTTGCATCGATTTTATTGATGGGGAGGTTGATGTTTATTTTTTCGGTTGATTGTTGTAAGGTTGGTGCTGCTGTGCAATGGTTGATTGTTGTAATGTTGCCTGTATTGTTGGTACCGTCGGTTCTGCCATTACATTCGTTGTTGCGGCGGTTACGCAGCTTTCTTGGTTGATTGGATTAGAGATGAGATGATGTTTGCAAGTGTGTTGGCCTTGTGATTGTGAAGATCGAGAGCGAGAGCGGCTGGACGGATGGTGTGGCGTCTGATTATTATTATGCGCTTCGGTGGTCGGTTCAAATCAATGGCCTTGGGTCGGTTGCGATTGCTGTCGGTTGTCAATTATTATCTCAAGTGCCAAGTCGTATCGTAGTACAAAATAATTGTCAATAAAAAATATCCAATATCCAAGCTTCGAAGAAGTTTGAGCTCCTTTAAAAAACAGCTCACTCGCAAAAG
>JALLAR010001247.1:0-11381 GCA_036939335.1 Conticribra guillardii
CACATGTGCAACATAGGTGGATACAATGCCAACAGCGACCATGGAGGAGGCGCCGTCGCTAAGAATTCATCAGTGAGGGCTCAGGCCCTTGAAAGGGATTTTGAGTTTATTTTATTGGGGAACATGACACCTGACACAGGACAGATGTTGAGTTTACAAATCTACGTAGAGACACCATGACCATGGTGGCCGAAACCACAAATAATTAATTACTCTAAATCTACTGCATCAATACCAATTAAATTACTTTAGCTCACGTCCTTCATGATATCCGCATGATTTGGGGCTCATTCTTGCTGAATTTCATCCAATCTCACCATTTCTTGCTGCCTCTCTCCATTAAACTCTCACAGGTACATCATGTGAGATCTCTCGGTGTTGCCTCCACGTGCTTTCTTGTTAGGAGCACCAGGTCCTGAACCTTCGTGGCTATTGGTGCAAAAATTGTCGCCAAAATGATTTTGATTACACTTGGCCCACACATGTCCCTTGCTGAGATGCAATGGACAATCCTTGGACTGATTGACGTCCTTTGATTGATTGGGCTTGGTGCAAGGTTTGAGGCTTGGATTTTTTATTTATATTGTTATTGGAGATATCTCTTTACTTGATTGATCCTCATCATTTGATAGGTTTTCATCGCTTGATGATCCTTGTCTTCACTTGATGGATCTTCACGTAAATCCCATTGTTGTTCTTGTGGCTCGTTTTTTCTAATTTTTGAGGTAGATTTTAATTTCCTTTCAATAAGAGTGTTTTGTTTATTTCATCTTTTTTGGCATTTTATTCATTGTTGCGGCTTCGGTCAGTTTGTTACTACCCGGCTGCATGTTCATGTAAAAAATGTGTGGTCTGTCAGATACAAAATTTTGGAGCCTACTCGTAGTCCTGCCAAACTAAGAGTTTATCACTCCCTTCCGAGTTGATATCTAGTTATGACCATTAAAAAGTTGTTTGGCACAGAAGTCCTTTGTCTCCCTTTGCCACAGTGGCATCGTGTTACAAATTTTGACGTAACTCAATTCTGGCTGAACAAATATCTGTGTGTAGGAATTGTATATAGTATCAGCGCTAATGATAAATACCACCACCAACAAAAGGAAATCCGGACCTGTATGAATACATTGTCCAATTAAGGGCTGCATCATTCCTGCAATGGTTGGCAATGGGTAATGGCCAACCTGGTTCTGATCCTACTGGGCGGTGGCACAGTTTTTGATATTCTTGTGAGGTTTCTACACTAGTCTATATGTCTAGACAAAGTATACTAAGTCCACTGCTGTCATTTTTTAGTCATGAAATCAATCAAAACAAATGCACATGGTTGAAGTGTCTATACAGCCTGAGCACCACAAGGTGGTTACCAAAAAGCATCTAAATTTATCTCTTTTCTAATTGTTTTAAAGATTTTCAAAGTTTTTCATCACAAAAACAAACGTATCCATAAATCTGCACAATCCACCATGTCAGCAGACAACCGCAAACATGCCAGGCTGTCCTCCTTCCAAACCTCTACCCCCATCTCTTGTGTCTCCCACCCCCATCTGCTTTGGCCCCCTTTACTCCGCCTCTATTTGCTCTTGCATGCCTGCTGCCCCCACTCTTCTTCCATCGTCACTCCAGCACACTGTCTGACTGTCTCTCTCCTCTTTGTTTGCCCGGAATTTTCCTTGGACGGCACACATGAGGTGGATAGTAACAATCAATCTGCAAGAGGCAGACACATTAACGGATAACACAAAAAAACCAATCTCACTATTCATTTAACAAAAAATAATTATGCGCTTATAATTATACTTCAATAGATTGATTCAAGCATTATTTCAAAAACAAATTGGGCTGGTATCATTCACCTAAAATATTTTCCACATGTGTTTCATTCATATGTAGAAATGTCTTTCATATCATCTATGCAGAAATGGGTTTGTCAATTGATAAGCTAAAGTGGCCCACATGATGGCCAGTGGCAACACATCACCAAACAAGAAAGTTTGCAGAAAACACCACTTCCACAAGCTAGTCCAATCCATTGGCACATTTTCAGAAAGCTCAAATTCTCCTGAACACAGACAATGAGAACAGAACACTATTTGACTTGTTCCTTTCTGATTTCTGAGGGAAATTATGTTGACGGAGATGAGTGGAGATGAAGAAGAAGGTGAGATGGGTGCAAGACTTTAAATTTTAACCATTCATGGTAGAGTTGTCCCGATTACAACTATTCCTGTCATGCATGGTGGATGTCTTACTTTGTTTTCACAGGAAAATTCACATCTGCTCTGACGCGAACAATGACCGAAATGACTAAAAGAGTATGATGTGTGTTGTATCATGAATACATGGATGTATCAAGGTATGGGACTGTGTTTTATGGTTGTGTACTCCTATCTATCTCTTATCTTCAGTGGAAGCATTTGTGTTCTCCATGTGCAAACTCAAGAAAATGACATATTTATGTAGTTGTGTGCATATTTCAACATTCAATGCATTCCATGAAATATGGCACAATCCAGTGATGTTGCAAACATCATTGTTTTGGTTGGTGTGTAGGCAAAAAAGTACGCATAATCATATGCATCATTTTATAGTGTGCCATGTAACCAACTGGATAAAATAATGCGCAAAAGATTTCATTGTTCAACTACCACGACAATCATAATATACAATCTAGCATAGAAATCATGCATAGCAATGATTCAAGCATATTAATTTATCCAATGCAAAACTGCCAGTATTGGTGGGTCTATTTACTGGGGCAAGTTATCAGTGAACATCGCTAGTATAATCCAAAAAAGTGCAACTAACCAATCCCATTCTGGGATATATTCTTTTTTAGAGTTGATGCTTGCATCTTCATTTCTTTATTTTAAGCCATGCCATGATATTGATAATACTTTTGATACGATTGATAAATAGGGCCAAACAGGGTTTTGCTTGGCACGTCAATCATAGCGTTGATTTGCCGTGTCTCGAACTCTGAACACATATCCAAAAGAGCATAAATTGAGGGCATTGCCTTTGATTTAACAGCTGGGCTCAAACCTTCACTGAGAGCATGTATATAACACAATATTAAGCCAACCACATGTTTTTTGAATATATCTTTGTGAGGTATAAGTAGCTCACAGAGTCTAGCGAAGAATGTAACGGAAATCAATAAGTGAGACAACTAAAAAGTATTCAAAAATAAAGACGACGACAACAATATTATCACTCACTTTGTATACTCAAGGGCTTTGTGTGACAATCCATTTTTTGAAGTGGAATGAAGAAGATTTTCCAGTAACGCCAGTAGCAGACTAAATAATGGAGAAGGGCAGCCATATAGCTGTTTGGGATAATGCGCCATCAAAGCAGCAACGACTGAAGAACAAGATTTAAAAATGACAATATCTCCATGAACATCTAACTTCGCAATTCTGTCAGCACGGAATAAAGGATTCATCTCGCAGCACAGCATGGCAATCTCACGCCCACTGAGAAGAAGTAGCTCTTTCTTTGATATTAATGAAGTGATAGTTTTGGAAAACAAAGCAACGTTGAGCACAGCTTGAGGTCTGTCTCCACGGTGACTGCGCAAAAGGCCCATAGAAATTGAAAGAAATGTCATGCAATGGCTAGAAATGTATTTGTGCTGTTCTTGATTTTTCAAACAAGTTATCAGCATATAAAATATTTTGACGACAAATGAAGCTTCTTGCAATTTTCCGCCATCTACGTGCCTTAACAGATACGATGTGATAAGCTTTGTCTCCTCCAGACCAGAGTTACGAATGAGTGAGCACATTGCTGAATCCATCAATGGACTCTCCTGCTTAAGTAGTAAGAAGGACACCTTCAATGAATCAAGAACATTCTCAATTGCCATTGGAGGTGACACGCAAGAGAAAAAGAAGGCAGGAACAGCAGCCATGGATGCTAAGAAGTAATTTGATGATTCAAATAATTCAAGAGAATGATGTGCCTCGTGTATTTTGGTCGTCAGTTTGAACACCTCCTTGACATTTACCCTGCATGTTTCGATCAGCTTGCTTGTCATTAAACTCGTCTCTGGGCTGTTAACCAAATGATTGCCCCAGAAGGAAAGAATTTCACTCGCAAGAAGAAGTGCAGTGGCAGCGGATGTGCAATTCTCGGCATCACTTTCTACTTTTGAGATTTGATCAATGATATCACTCCATAGCTGTCTTTGAATATGCTCCAGCATTTCAATGCACAATCCGTAAGCAGCATTTGATGCATTTTTCTTAGTGATGGAGTGATGGCGATCCAAAATGTTCATCCTTCGGACAACTGCTCTGATAAGTGTTGCTTTTGACAGGAAGTTGCGAGAAGAATCAAACTTTTCACGAGAAATGAAGGCATTCGTTTTCTCCGCAAATAATTTCATCAGGCTATTGTCTTTCTCGTAGTATTCCATGCAAAATGAAAAAAGGCCACTCAAGGAATCACATGTAGAAGACATAAAGTTGTCATCCAAATGGGAGCAATCTCTCATAAGTTGACCTATCATAATTGAGAGGCATGAATTGTAATGGCTGTTCTCAATGCGGGGCATAAGTGCCCTGGAAAGCACAGCAGACATGAGACGTCTGCCTGAACAAACAACTCTCAGTAGTGCTGGATAGTTACTTTGTCGAACATGCTGTGTTTCTTTCAATAAGTGTGATGCAACTAGATCAATACCAATGAGTATGTCCATCAACTCAATGTTTTCTGCACACGACGAAAGTTCCATGGGCATACTTGCGAGAAAAGAGAGGGCAGTAGAAGCATTTTCAAACTCCTCATCAAGAGGCGGGTTATTGCATAAATCTGCACGATGAATTTTCATCTGGTCGACAATGCTCATGCAAGTTGTTGAAATTTGACCCGATTCATGATGTAGCTTCATCCTCAAATCTGCGAACATTTTTGATGACGGTTCCCCTTTTTCAATAGCACTTAATAACTGGCGAAAGACAAACTTGATCCCCACAGGAACGAACAAAGACGCGAGTTCATTGATATCATAGAAAGAAGCATCGCGAACTAGTGTCAATACAACCGCATTGTCATACTGATGCAGCTGCAAAGGGAAAGCACTAGAACTATTTGTTTTGCATAGAGCTGAGAAGAACCAGACTAAGAACAGTTCAGCGTGAAACTGATCACTGTAATGAATCCATACACTGAGTGACTGGGCAAGAGAAGACCATAGTGACTCTGATCCTGCCATAAATGAAGATTGATCAGAAAGCACAGACGATGTCTTGAGTAGACATGCCATTTGAGAGCAGGCTATGTAAAGCGAAAAGTCAACAAGTGTTCTGGCTTCATTGACCAAAGCGTCGCCAGAAAAATTGTGCTTATCAAGTTCAGTATCACCACCTTCGTTTTCATCGAGCTTGCAGTAGTAAATCATGGAATGCAGCTGATGAATACGATGCAATGCTAGGCGTTGTAACGAAGAACGCATGGGCAACGGTACCTCAATTTCATTCATCTGATGAA
The DNA here is from genome assembly GCA_036939335.1 of Conticribra guillardii. Lineage (NCBI taxonomy): Eukaryota > Bacillariophyta > Thalassiosirophyceae > Thalassiosirales > Thalassiosiraceae > Conticribra > Conticribra guillardii. The sequence goes on from JALLAR010001247.1 coordinate 5,494, forward strand.
GGTAATCATCATCCATTGTTGACTGCCAATATTTCTGAGCCCATGACTTCTTCCACATTGCGAAGTGGTCAGTTGCTACTGTATCCTCTGCAACTCTTCGTAGATATGTCAACACATTTAGATCGTCGTTGTTTGGGCGAGTGCTTCGTGTCAAGAGGAAAGATGATCCATGCCCATCAACATTTATGTTTTCGATCCAAAAGCAACTACGAGTATGGATGTCTACTAACCATCCGCACAAATCAAACCCTTGGCGCATGAAATCATCACAGTCTTCATCGTCTGAGATATCCTGTTTTCTTTCTAGCAATTTGGAAACTGACGTGGTCATTGACTTTTCGCATAAGCCACGAAGCTCTGGAGAGTTTTGTTTATTGGTTCTGATGCTTTTGATAAAAGTGATGAACATTTGAACAGAAAAGGCAAGTTCTGCTGTTATATGATGTCCATTGATGGGATTTGGAGTTGAAGCAATATTACCATCCGTAGCAGTTGATTGATCCGAAATCTTTTGATTGGCAATATCTACTATCCAATCATCAAAAAAAGACCATATTTCACGAAGCTGTCCAGAAGGGCAGCTCTCATAAGCGATTGTCAACGAATCAACAATATTCCCGCAGGATAGAATACATTGTATTGATGCTAAATCAAGCTGGTTCTTTTTGGCAATTGCAATCGCTCCACGAGTCGATGTAAGGAAATGCTTCACTTGGCGTAATTCGCGGTATGTTTTGACAATAGTAGAGAGCAATGCGTTCGCTTGTGAATTCCTCTTCTTCTCTGATTGGTCAAGATGTTGACGGAGACATGAGCATGCAAATGATATTACATTTGACAATCTCGCATGAAGGAGACGATGGTTCAATAGTAGTATACTGTGAAGGGAGGCGATGAACGCATTTGCTCTTTGGTTTAAAGCGGAGTCGTTCTGGTGACAAACACGAGATTCAGCACTGATACAGCACAGCACTCCTTTTGCAACGCATTCCAAGAAAGACACGTGCTCTTCGTTTGGGTCACTATAGGATGCGCTATATGCATCATAATCAAGGACAAGCCGTAGTGTCTCAGATAATGACGCCAGCAAGGAAAGAAGCAATTCGTCTCTCTTTTTTGACTGGATTGTAGAAGAAGAAGACGTCTTGTACAATGAAAACAACTGCTCCAAAACAGGTGTCACGGCATGGCACCAGAAACGGAACCGAAGTTTTGCATCTGCTTCTGTTGCATTGGCTCCTTCCGTCTTTTTATTCGAACGAACGCGCTCAAAAAATCCACGTGTAATCATTGGCAGAATGTTGGCGGTGGCAATTGCATCACTCTGGGCTTTGTCAACAGACTCATTACTATTTGATGCATCGTCCTCGCATGGGGATGATGGTGACGATGATGTACCCTCGGTGGATAGTAGGAGAGATTGCAACGAAGCAAACAGACTTGCTTGATAACAAAGAATCTTTCCTCCACTTTTCGCGCCCTCGTTACTACTGCTTCGTTTGCTGCTCTTATTCGCAGTCCGATCTACCGCCATGGTTGCTGTAGTCTCATCTTTCTCCTCCTCCTCCTCCTCCCCATCATCATCATCATCGCCAAGATTGATCCCCGTAGGAAGCACCGGCACGGAAGGCATACCGCGCAATTCTCCCATGGTTCGAAATCCATCCATGTGATGTACGGGATGGAAGAACCCATCCCAAAGTATATTCCGAACAAGAAGATGCCGCTTCTTCCTCTTCTTCTCGTCATTATTGTCATTGTCGTTATTGTTTTCGCCACCGCTGCCATTCGTCAGTTTCTCCTCCTCCTTTTTTTGTTCTTCCCGCACGCTTCCCAATCGCGATAATCGGGGCAACACATCCACCGAGCAAATGATACCAAACAATCGCTTGGGGTTGGCATTGGCCATGAGAGAATGTATCATTTGTAACGTGGCATGTACCACCGTTACCTGATGGGGAGGGAGGTGGATTGCAAAATAGTCATGATCGTCGTCATCATCATCCTCCAATAATGAGTGGTAGTTCTTTGAGTCGTAGCGGTGCTTACTACTCCTGGACACGACGAGTGCATCGACATGACATAATAATGATTTGCATGCCATGTCCAACGGAGGACGAAAACGGTTGTTTCGTACCAAATGAAGGAAGCAATTGGATGCATGAGTTTGTATGCTGCTGCTGCTGCTACTACTGCTGCTGCTACTACTTCGACTTGTTTTTGTTGTTGACTCGTCGTGGCCAAAAGAGACACGTACGGCAAAGGGTACGAGACGATTCAATGTGCCTTGAGATAGAGCGTTGGATAGTACCGCTTCGGATGTGGAGTCCGCTGTTGCTGTTGCTGTTGCTGTTGCTGTTGCTGTTGCTGTTGATGTTGATGGTGTCATTAGTACTGCAGTGTTGGACAACACCGCCCCCGACTCCATGGAGCCACCAGACGACAACCTCGGAGAGGAGAGACGGTCCAAACACGAGGAGAATGTCCTCCATGCAAGTTCATGGATGGCATCATCGTTTTTTATCGCATTTGCATTATTATTTGTTCCTGCCTTGTTGTTATTATCGTTATCGTGATCAACATTCTCGGTTGAAGGATCAGTATCGGCAGCAGTACTACCAGCATAAGGAGCAGCAGAAGCAGCAGCCAAACGCATGAGACGAGCCACCGACCAAGGCAATAACAACGTGGCAATATCTTGATCCGAAATGATGAATTTATTACCGTCATCCATGTTGTTGTTGTTGTTGTTGTTGTCGTTGTTGCGATGATGATTATGATCACGCAAAGATTCTTCTTCGAGATGCTCGACCAAAAAAGAGATGGAATCGAGTGGCTCTTCTTTTTTGATATTACTAGTATTATTATTTGTAGTTGTTGTTGTTGTAGCAGTAGTAGTATTTGTGGCAGCAGCGTGGCTCTCTGCTCCTTCAATAATGTCATGATCCACATCCATGGGACGAATGGCAGTTTGATTATTGTCGATTGATGTTGTTGTTGTTGTTGTTGTTGTTGTTCCATGTCCCCCTGCTGATTTACGTGTGGATATTGGAAGAAAGGACGACGATGATGACGATGACGAAGAAGTGGCGGAAAGAAATAACGAAATGTGATTTATAATGTCATCGTTGGTGACATTGGTGATGGAGGCTGGCTTTGGTGCTGTCGTAGCAGTAGCAGTAATAGTATCAGTTGATTGATCAACGATGGTGACTTGTTCTTCCATTTCCACATATTGTGCTGGTGGTGCTGCTTCTGCTGCTTCTGCCACCACTTTTCTACGCTTTGGAACGGGAGTGCGTGTACCAACATCAGCAGCATCCACCTTCGCCTTGGTGGTAGCATTATTAGCGGTAGTAACATTTCCACCGCCACCGATGCCAGTCATGAAGAGTCCATGGGTTGGAGGTCCTTTTCCCTCCTTTTTCCTTCGTCTTCGATTGGACACTGCGTTTTCTCGTGCCGTTTGGTTTGGCGGAGAGGCGCTACTTCTACTTGTTGTTGTTGTGGTGGTGGCCTCGCGACGACGTTTCTTTCCTCCATGCTTCTCGTCGGTCATGATGATGATCTATGATCTATGATGATGACAACAATGCAGTACAATGTCTGGTTGCTTTAGATTTGAGAGCTTTATTTTGGGTTGATTGGTCACTCTCTACAATATCGTACTACTATGTGATCTCCATCAACATGCATCTCGTGGCATGTTTGCAGAGTGGTCGGTGTTGGACGGACTTGGCCTGCGGGGTTGATGTCTTCTGGCTGATAACCAATCAATTCAATTACCTATCCGTTTAGAGTAGATATTATGAATAATATTAATTACCTAGTAGAGCGTATCTAGATATTGATAGATAAAAAATATTATGATTAAAGGTTGACGCTAAGGAAATGTACCGCAGCTTGATCTCCATTCAGGTGTCCCAGAATATTCAAAAATATGTGCACAAAAAAAAAAAATAATATGATGTACATAGATAATGGTACTAGAGAGTAGATAGAACTACAATAATGATGTGTTTCGGAACAATAATATTGATGCAATATTTCTACAAAGAATGTGTTACTATCAATAATTATTAGGTGCATCATAGTACTGGTGTGATGTTGTAGCATACTTTGCAAAGTGACCATGTCAGAATAACGGTTTGAATATTATATACACTTCTCTGATTAGCAATATAGGCACATAGAATTCTAGTCTACCTACTACAGGTAACCTTTTCCCTTGAAAATATCCTCCGAAGTCGTCCACAGCTTGCTCCCCAACTCCATCATTCGTCTCCTCCCAAGATCGTGCCCACTGGCACCTTTCGATGTCCACCATGGATACGAAAATGCTTCTTCCGTACGACCAAACACATTCATCACGATGCCACCCTCACTCCATCCCCGTTGTTCCCTAGCACTACCACTACCGCTGCCACTGCCAATGATATCCTTTATTAAATCTTCCTCCCTCCCTAAAATAGCATGAAGCACGGGCAACACCCCCACCTTCGCATTCCTCATCCACCCCAATCCGGTGGGAGACAACAACGAACCCGTCATGAACGGCTGAATCGACGTTCCAACCCAGCCCAAATCAATGGCAATCGCCGCAACACGCTCGTGCCTCCGGGACAATTCCACGACATGCATGGCATTCGCAACCTTGGCCTGAATATACGCCGCATCCTCCGTCGGCGTTCGCATTCCTCGATTCAAAAAATCCTCGTCGACGCATCCGGGATTTTGCGGAATCATCGTCGCCAACAACCACGACCGGTCCAGGAGGAATTTGGGAGCGTACGAAAACGGCAAGGCGCACAGGTGATGGGTTCCGGAAGAGGTGTTGACCACCCTGCTCAGGGATGGATTATTTTCTTTGAGCAATAATTCCGTCAGGAGGAAATGCGATAAATGCATGGACGTGAAGGATGGGTCGAATCCGTGGTCGTTCACGGGGACGTTGGACGCGGGTACGTGGCCGGCGTTGTTGAATAACACATTCGCGCGGATGCCTTTCTCCTTGAGGAGAGATACAAAGGCTGTGACGGAGTCAAAGTTCGACAGGTCGATGGGGAGGGGGGTGACGACGACCGCAGCGACCGATTTATTATTGGGAGAGGCAATTCGAATGTCCGATCGGATGGCATTGGCCGCCTTCTCGCATTTGTCGGCGGATCGACACCCCATGACGACGTTCATTCCGTACGTTACCGCAAGTTGTCGTGCGGTCTCGAATCCGACCCCCGAATTCGCACCCGTAATGACAATTGTTTTTGGAATGCCATCATTATTATTATTTTCATGACTGCTAATTATTTCCGCTGGGGAAGGAAGAGGCTTGGTGGCATAATTGTCCATTGTGTAAACGAGCATCAAAAGAGATGCCATGTGAAGTAATCGTTTGGATCCACGGCCCAGAAGGGAAGAAGAAGGAGAACAATGAAGGACGCACGTCCCAAGGAAGGCAGAGGTGCATTGTCTAGGATACAATGCAATGAGGGGGATGAGTTCTCCAATGCGAAAGAAAGCGAAGCCGATGGTGTAGAGGATGATGGTCAAGTCGATTAGCAGGTTGAGTACGAGTCGGCACGATAGTGATAGTGTGCCATTGTCAGTGGCAGTGGTAGGGGCGGCGGCGCCTTTGGGGCCGGGAGAAGAAGCGTTGCACATGAATGACGATGAATCCTTGATCGTATTCACTTATTGTGTCCCAGCATTCATACAACGACAACGAGGGGATTGGAAAAAAAATGCGAAAGAAACGCACGATATTACGCATTGTATGTACCCTGATTATTGGTGATAACATAAGGCTTATGTAATCAAACTTTTTAGACCTTATGTAAATTGTACAGCAGCAGCTCGAGCTGTTTTACAATTTTACCACTTAAAATTAT
>JALLAR010001248.1:0-11034 GCA_036939335.1 Conticribra guillardii
GTCTGGCTGTCCTACGTCTATACCTAAACGGCCGGATAGGTCTCAACGTCTGCGAACAGCCTTAGACCTCCTATTAAGTCGCAATTTCATTCCCATGTAAAACGTACGTAGGAAGTACTACGTATTTTTTACTCGGCATCAGCGTCACGTCAAATAAGGTCCAACGACGAACAACGACACCACAACCATGGCCGCCGCCCCAAATAATGACAAAAGTGGCAATGCCGATATCGTTTCAAGTGGTCAGCCAGCTTGTAGACACCATGGGGTGGGTGTATGTTAAGTATTAGGGTGTCATGCGCCCAATAACCATGCCAATACTACACATCACATTCGGGTTCAGATTTGTCTGATTTTTACGTCACCCGTGAAAAAGCACGGGCGACCATGAAATTTGCTTGTTAGCCTCATTTTTTGTAGTTTTTGACCAATTAGAGCCATGTTGGCCATTGCTAATGCAATGATGATGCTTAGTCGCGATTTTAATCATCATAATACAATAAGAAAATAGTATCATATTACAATAACAAGTAGTTAAAAATTATTGAATTAAACATCCATATTATTAGACTTGTTTGTTGGTTGTTGCATGTTTTATCCTGGGATCATTTGGTCAGTAGTTGATTGTTGTGTTTGTCACTTAGTTGATAAATAAAAGAGATGGGGAAATTATCGAATCCTCCGTGGCAGTGGGGAGTTGGGAGGGTTGGCTGATGGAGATTTTGGATAACAAGGAAGGACATCAGCACTGACGCCCACCGCCACCGATGGAATCGGTCAATGCAGGAATGGACCGAGCAGCCGCGCAGGCAGTCCCAAAGGCACCCCCCTTGTTCTAGGAATCAGATGCTTGATTAATTATCATGTTGTTGAGAGGTGGGTGGAAGTAGGTGTTTTCGCGAACGTGGACGAGTTTGTCATTCGTCCACGACCCCACGGCTCATGAGCTTCGACACCGACGATGACACGACGACACTGACTTTGGCGCCTTATGTAGGATTCTCACTGTCACTTTGACCTGCGTGTTGCTCGCACCCCCTTTGGCAAACATTTTGGGAGTGGAATGGCACTATGGTGTTGCAAATCAAAAATGAAAGCAGACGAGCCGATCGGACACAAGAGGTCGATTGGTCCGAGCGTAAGAAATGGCGACACATGCAACTTTGGGATGATTTTTTGAAGGGAAGACTCAACAACCAACCAAGACTATGATACATAGAAATGATGAGAGCGCTCTACACGACTGAGTCATTGGAAGGGGGGGGGTGAAAACATGTTAGTTTTAAAGTTATGCTCTATTTAGTGATTTACGTCAATTTAGCGTTTTTTTGTGTCCGATTTAGCTTGGGACAATTAAGGTCTAAAACCCATAAGTAGTACAATAGCATTATTTTTCGCGCTGTTTTTCGAGAGAAGGGAGCGAGTCCTCTTTTGCCTTACGTGAAAACCTACGGGGATATCAGTACAAGCGCAGTTCGCTTATCACTGACGCTGGACACAATTCTATTTCTCCCGCAACTTTTAAGGTGTGTGACTCGCGCGTCGCGCGCTCGCGCCACGAACAGTTTTCTTAAAACGCTCAACGCACCGGCCACTAACTGTACACGTTTTCACGTACGCACGTGCAGTTTTCCTTCTATTAGCGCATCAACCTTTGGTTCTGTGTGTCCACGAATGCAACGAGAAGCGAAACAGCCGGCAACAGCCAGCGAGAACGAGGTCACGAGTAACGAAAGCATAGGCACACAATCATCCAGTAACAGACGCTATTCAGTCTTCGATAAAACGTATCCGCAACATCACCTTGTCGATAGATCGCAATATTGTTGTCAAACTTCCTCCCACAATGGCAGACTTCGACGTACAATCCTGGTTCACAAGGAATGGATTACCGTTCTCAGATGCGGTGTCCATCTCGCTTGACAATTGGGGAGTCGAATGCGTCGAGCAGCTCAAGATGCTGGAGAAAAAAGACTTCTTGGACATGTTCGAAGACGAGAAGTTCATCATCAAGAAAACAGCGGAGATAGTTGTAGAAGCTCTTCACGAAACACCGCTCGACTTATCGAAATGTGGCACATCTGCCCCCATAAGCGAATCAGCCACATCACGTTTCCGGAAGAGCAATCTCGCTGCCGCCGCCGCAAAACTAGATGGCAAACGTGGCCGACCCTCAAAGAAAAGTAAAGCCATCAGTAACAAGACTCCGCAACCCAGAAAGATGTCTAATTGCGAAGGCTACCAACTCATTGAAAATATTGTAAAGGCGTGGAGCACAACTGGCCAGCAAAACAACCTGGTAAGCGAGCGTAGCAGCGGGCGGAGCGCAGCGTAGTGAGACGAGTTGTTATACAAACCTCTAGCTCGTCATATCAGGTCGTCAGCTCTTCAGTCTAACTCACAATTCATCTCATTTTCTCATCTTTGGATTCATTCTTCATTATTCATCTGGACTCATTTTGTCATAGTTAAGGCTCCATGTGTGCAATGCCCTTCGTGAGGGTCATACAAAAGCAAAGATTGCGCGCATCGTTCGCCAGGAGTGTTATGGAGACGAACATCCCTGGAATGGCATCGGTTCCAAAGATCCCGTCTTCAAACAAATCACAGCCTCGTTGCTGAGAATTCACAGAGATATGAAAACTGGAAAACTGGATTACCTCAACGAAAGATCTGGCACGGATCAACTGACTGCTCTCATGTCCAAAAGTGTACAGCTTGGATCGCGTGGTCGTGTGAAGGGTTCCAAGACCACCAAAAAGAAGGCGCAGAAAGAGGAAGATGCAGGTGACCAGAATATGGAGCAACACGAGGAAGAGGGAGTCGATGGAAGTGACGAAAGCATTAAGCAGGAAGTTGCAGATGCGGGGGAGGATCATATTGACTCAATTTGAGTTACAGTTCTTAATGGAATAGAGTAACTTCATCAACAATGGGGCAACATGAGTGAGGGGATTGGCCTCAGACCCTGCGGGAGGCGATAAGGAATCACACGAGTTGCGTGAATGGGGCCATCTATCTTTACGTAATTTTATAAAAGGAAATCTATCTATGTTTCATTTTGAAGTTTATGACTTCCCCATTTATAAATTAAAAAAGGAATAAACATATCTGTTGAGGCCATCTCATTAGTCTGCGAGCATGGCGTTGTGGTATACAGAACAAAAGTAGCATTTGTAGTAAATAGCTCAAGTTTCTCTATTATTTTCAACTGGAGTAATGTAGACAATAGTATCAAAGCCACTTCGGAGTCTCGCAAAAACAAAGATCATTATATTTATGTGGCCATCAAATAATTATATCACGGCTATTTCCAGTTTTGATTCACATGGCTCAAACTTTCTTCTCATATTTTAATTTCTTCTGAGAGTAATAGTTTTTCAACAAAGAACATTGGATTATTGTATCAAATAATGTATCAAATGTTGCATCAGGCATTTCCTTGGCAGCAGTGACTGGTTGCAATTTTGCTGAGTTGCAAACAAATAAAACACAAAAGCGAACCCACGATGTAATATCCTTCTCGTCTTTTGAGGCATGATGCTGCCTAAACTCTATCGTGGGCTGTCTGCCAGTCTTCAGATTTTGCAAATTCAATTTGTGATATCTTCGGCCCTTTCCAGCGTTAGGATTCATCAAATCATACAATTTATCTCGTGACTGACAAGAGCAGAGTATATTGAGCACATCTACAGATGAATTTGCACTGTCGTTCTTAGATAAGATAGATGTGATATTGCTTCGAAAGTACCGCCTGGATTCACTACTGTTTGACCGACGATGGTTAGGAAGGAAACTATCAATGACTTTTTCGTGTAGAAGAAATTGTTGGCAAATACTAATCATACTCGATAACGTGTAGTCGTCTTCCTTGGCCTCAACATGAACATGAAGACCCATTGATTTGTTCACTCTGACACATGCCACATCAGTCATCACGACCACTGTACGAGACAATGTTTTTATTCCATCTTGGCCTGACAAAATAGGGGAAACGAGTTCAAACTTGGCACTAAGAGGGTTCCCTTTGTTTGCTTCAATGCTTTGATCAAGGACAAGCTTCCATTTGTCATTTTTGGATGCTTTCTTGACATCCATCTTTGTGCAGCCTTTGTGATCCGCAACATAGCGCTTTGATGACTCTTCCCCTTTGCCATTTTCTCCAAAAAAAGCTTGACGAACATCTATGCCTGCGTGTGTGGCAAGCTTAGCAGCAGTTCGCTGTCGATAGTTCCCAGATGCGCATGATAACTCCAATTCCACACCAAAGTTAATGTTGGGCATTTCGCCAGCATTTGATGAAACGTCCATAAAGTCCGCCTCTTTCAAAGGAATGATCTCAGCGGGAGCAATATATCCATCATGATACAGCAAGCCAGATCCGACATCATTTAATCCTTCATTTTTGACACAGTTCAGAAAAATGTTTTCTAGCACTACTGCCAATTCATTTTTTACTTGAATCACTTCATAAGATTCTCCGCAAAGAAATGATTTTGGATTATCGATACCTTCTGGATCTGTGCCATATCGAATATTTACGCAGGGCACATGATGGTTTTCATTGGCATAGTTGTTGTTGAACTCAATTGCTTGAAACTTAGTTCCTCTTTCATTCACTATTATAACTCCTCCCAAATTGCTCATGTGGCGGGCTGCAATTTGTGCTAATAATAAACGTGCGCAAAAGTTACTATTTCCTAGCAAAATGGATTCTTCCAACGAAAATTCTTTGAGTTGTTCTGTGATAACATTAGCAAAATTGTCGTCATTGTTGGATGCAGTGTTCTCAACGCCCCCTTTGCTGCGTAAGATATGTTCACGTTCTTCGGGAGTAAAATTGTACTTGAAAAATCGAATTAGAAAATTTCCATGCATTGAATTATTCCATGGTTGCATATAAGGCTTGGTCAACTTTTTCAATGCTTGACGGATGTAATAATTTTGAACTTGAAGAGGTACATCATTATTGTGAGGATAACGACTTTCAAGGTCGGCGAGGTGTTCGTCGTCATCGGAGATATTGTCATTATCATCATCTGAGTCGCTCATGTAGCTGAAGTAATAGCCATCATATAATTCACCTCCACAGTTTGCATATTTGACGGAGTTGATACGTGCAAGTGAATCTAACCGTTCATTGATTGCCCCGCCCCGGCTAACAACCTGCCAACCAGCTTCCTCGTGGGCACTCGTGAGTGCAATCTGGGAGAGCTCTCCATTGATTAAAATAACATAACGCGGCTCACGATCATCTGCATAATAGGATTTACCCCCAGGAAAAGGACGCTCCTCTGACCATCGCGATCCCGCCACTTGGCATTTCATTGGTTTGTTTGGATCATCATCAAAAAATGCTAATAATTTTGTTCCGTAAGGATGTTGACCATAATCTTTTCCAAAGATTTTGTCGTCAGAAGTAAACACTCGTGGACACAATTCTTGCATTTTGCTATGCCACTCTACAAGAGACTCTTCCGATATGAATATGCCAATATTTCTGTCCGATGGGTTCTCGTCTATCTCTTCGTTAAACTGTCGAAAACTCATTTGGCAAATGTGGCATTCATCGCGCTTGTGGTCTTTGCAATAGATTCGACCAAACCCGTCTGTGTATGTTTCGGGGAAGTCATCATAGTCAGCCATTATTGGGATCAAGGTTGACAATACTAATATTGTGCGGGCGGGTCAACAATGCACGAAGAACGCACGCACGCACACTTCGAAATGAGAGCAAAGGTTCTTCACTCTTCACCGACACAAACGTTCCGTTGCTGCAAGGTCAATTTTTATTTAATTCGCTTGGGGCATACAGGTAAATAAATGCAAATACCATATACCTACCTTTGGTAATCATAAATGGGCAGTAAAAAATCGACATATTATATTATCTAATCCAGCACATCCGCACCGTCACGTCCTCTTACCTCCAGCAGCCTCCAGCCACCAATTGAACGCAATACGATACGATACTATCGTATCTCAGTCGCAGGGATAAAGGACGCCGAACATTATTATTCTAACAGAGAAGTAGAAGTGCGCGAGCCATCTTTCCTCGAAACCTTCCTACCAACTGCCCAAGCCACATTAAATACCACGATAAGCACGCCCGCCAACCTCCAATTATCGCCAACATGTCCAGTTGCAAACCCGTCGACGGCGATACTCCCAAGGAAAGAGCCGGGGCAGCCGCCCGAAGGAGAGAAGCCGGAGAAGTCGATCAAATCACTTGTGAAAAATTTGGCGACATTATACGAGATCTTCAACTAACGGTCAGCACTCTCAGTCGCGAGAAATGGGATTTGCATAAAAAGAATGAAACGTTGAGGAAAGAGTTGTCGATGGTTGGTCAAACGCCTCGGACATTGAGCAATTTGATTGAATCAAAAGAACGCATGATTGACAAGCTAAAGGCCCAGAAATATGCGGTATGTGAAAAGAATCGAGAGTTGCAGAAAGAGTTAGACAATTATAAAACAAATTCATTCATCAAAGAATCCACCAATAACCAAGAAAAAAACAGCAAAAGCAGAAAACGGAAAGCGGAGAATATCCTTCCATCAGCAGATCCTGGACCAAATAGCGAGCCAGCACACAAAGTTTCACCACAAGAGCTAAACAATTCCAAAAAAATACCATTGCCACTGAAATCACCAGCTCCATCATGTGTAGATATTCCAAAAGAGATTGAAAAACATTTTGTTCTGAAAATGGCTTTAGAGAATTGTCGTCTACCATACTTTAGAACAGCGACGGACATAATTGATTCTTTGCTAGATGATATTGTCAAATTTAAGCTTGAGCAGTCTGGCAGCAAAGTTATGTTGAGGTACAGAAATGGGAATTGCAGGGAACAGGCACTGATTAAAGTTGGCTATAACGACACATACAGTAAATGGAAAAAAAACAAGGAATGGATCGACGCGGCAATAAAAGTGAATGGAGGAAAAACAGTTTCCGACTCCACAATATTTGATAGTGTTTGTCGCATTTGCAAATATATGATTCAAAAGTACAACGATGCATTTTGGGCAGCTATCACAGACCAAAAAGATGCCCCGCCAATGAAACCAATGACTGCAGTTCAATTCGCTGCACTATTGAAAGTAGGAAGAGTAAGAACGCGAAAAGAACAAAATTCAGTTGCAAGACATATTCGTGATCATTTCGGTAAGGATGCGTTGCCAAGTCTATTTGGAGACGTATTCCCGCTGCTTGAGAATGGTGATAGTTCTGAAGTGGATGCATTTATCGCTGCTGTCACTGAAAAAACATCAAGGAAAAGTTATAAGCCAAGAGTGGGTAAGGATGACGAAGATAATTAGCATTGCAAATCGTAAAACAAAGCATTAAAAATGCTGAAGATAGTTTTTTAATGCAATTTTTATGTTGAATAAAAATGAAACAAACATTTCATGATGCTCTCTACAACATAGAGAGGTAATAAGTAAGATATGATTAATCGAAAAGATATCTTTTAGATTACCTATGGAAGCGATTCAGCACCTGAATGAAAATTTGAAAAATAAGCTGACTGCCAGAAAAAATAATGACCTTGAGATCATATGAGGAGCTACATTCTCAATGCTTCCCCTATCTCTACATAACAACATGTTGAGGTGATCTTCCGGGATACCATAAGGTATGTAGACATGTACTCGTAATGTACAACTATACGCACTACCTACCTAATATGTAGATATGTCATAGAATAATCGGCCGCTTGATCGAATCGAAGCCACTGCTGCCGTCGTAATTCAAAATTGAAAATACAACAACAACATCACGCCGACAACAATACGCCAACGCTCGCAATTGATGCCCTGCCATCGTTGTAATTCATCCACAACCATCTCTATCTTTGACAACAGCAACATATCCAGCCATCACGGTTGCAGGTTGCTACTTTCAACCATACCGTATTTTATTGAAAGAAATGACGCGCACTTTGTAACCAATCAACAATGCCAAAATTTAATTCTGCGAAAGCGGCAGAAATATTGGCTCAGCAAGCTTACCTCCAAGTCAATATGCCGCAACTCTTCGTGAAAACGAAGAAAGAACCATCATCAGGACATTGGACCGACAATGAAAAATGACTCTTCATTGATGGACTTGAAAACAGCATGGTAGAAATACGACGAAAATTGCTTCTTGTCTAATTAAAAAAACTGTTTCTCAGGTGAAATGCCATTTACATTGTTATTTTCCAGAGAATGGGTATAAGAGCGAGAACAAATCATCAAATAATAATGAAAACAACGATCCTAATTTAAGAGCAAATCTGGCTCAGGGGAAGATGAGACAGTGTTGCAAAGAAGATTGTACTGGTCTGACTTATCTCGATGGTTTATGCGGCATACACAGCAAATTTTGCTCTACTATTGACTGTCATAATAAAGTTCACATCAACGGCATATGCAAAGAACACTTTTTTTGCGGGATAATTGTCCCCCCACGTGTAGGCACCATATTGGTCAAAATTTCAGATGGGAAAAATAATTTTCCTGAGTCCTAAGGTGGTTGTTCTCCGAGACAGGAAATATTTTTTCCCTCTTTCATTCCTCAAATTCATTTAAGCCTTTAGAAATTTCTTAGTTCACCAATTCCTATGTAGTTATTGGGTTGAGTATCATTGTGAAAAAATAATGAACATTTAACGAACTGTATGCTACGTTGATATATAGTACTAAATACTGAGCTACCTCATCACTGATAAGTGATGTGCTTAGAAACTACACATTTTTGATTTTTGACAAACACACCTACGACGCACACACAGAAAAAATGTCTGAAAACACAAAGAGAAATGTCTCATTTTAGTAACAGGCAACTCTTGACTGATAAGTGATGTACTTAGAAACTACACATTTTTGATTTCTGACACACACACCTACGATGCACACACAGAAAAATTGTCTCAAAACATATAGAGAATTGTCTCATTTTAGTCGCAACTCATGACTCATAAGTGATGTCTATACATTTTTGACTCTTTCTGCAGAGTCACTTATCAGTCACTGACAACTCTCTCTATCATGATATAAAACTATTGTTTTGTGTGGCACAACTATAGAATTTTGTTATTACACAATATTATGAACAAACCATGCAGATTTAGTATGTACGTGGCTTTAACTAACAAATGAGGACTTGGAATTGCCAGGACAATTATCCATCATGCCGATTTAGTGGGTAGCTACATTATAACAAATTTGAACTTATAAATTCCAGACAATTCAAATGTTGGCAGTGTATTTAATATGTATCTCTATAATTGTGCTTAGTTGCATTTTACCGGGTAATTACCCGAATTTCCCCGGTATCCTTGATTTTGGTCAGAGGTGCGGTAATATGCTGTCATCGCGGTAAAATTACCAGCAGTCCTTGCTCGTTACTTGCTTACCCCCATTACCGGGCGTTACCGGACCTTACCTCCTTACTAAAAAATCCTTCCGGTACCACAAGGTAAGTGGGATCAATATCAACAACCACGACACATTGATACCTCCAACGCAATGATACAATCGACCATAGCGACAGCCACAGCAGTCCAGCACTCCTACAACACCATCTACAACTGCCCAAGGCATCAAGCCACTTCAAGCAGCACTCAACCCAGTAGGTCCATTTTCTTTCAATTCTTCCTCCGCAGCACCACAAGTAGGGGCATTTTAAAGCCATTAAAAGACTTTTACCCAATTTTACCCCTTTTTACCCGTTACCAGGTAAAACCTGTTACCCGATGGTGTTGCGGGTAACAGCTTACCAACTTATTACCCACAATTTTACCGTGTAATTAACGGGTAATTACCAGGTAATGGGTAATATTCTTACCCAATGACGCCGCAGGTAAAAATCGGGTAAGGGTAATATGCAACTAAGCAATTGTGTAAGATATATTTAAAATGGTAACTTTAAAAACATCACAATGTTGTCATAATATTATCTACCCACACAAAACCAAAACAAAAGAACTAATGCAGAGGGTCCCTTTTCAACAATTATTCATTTCCCTGTAACCCCATGTAATGGTGCCTATCATCAAACAACACCAATGAATATTTAACCCCAGTGTTGTTGTTAACAAAGCCATCCTTTCTCTCAAAATATACACAGTCATCTTCAAATGAGTATATATCAGATCGAAATGTCATTGTTCCCAAATGAGTTTGTTCTGTATTTGCATTAATGCTTGAATATAGAAACAAGCTGGGCAACTGATATTTGTGAACCACAATGGGAAGCACATTTCCAGCATTCATCCAGTACTCACATTTTGCACCACGTTTATAGTTCACATTTGGTTTGTAAACACCTTTGATGATTGANGGTGTATCCAATTTTTCCATCAATTGTTTTGAAAACAGTATCACCACCTAGCTCCTCTTTTCCAATGAATTTATTCATATTTTCTTCAGCGTATTGAAATATCTCCTTGCGTAGCTGGGAGACAGTCAAGTCATCTTGCACTACAATGTGATGTTTCAACACAATTAGAAATGCATGATAGCCACAATTTCCATCTGCAGGAACATAATGAATTTTTCCATATTTTTGAAGAATATGCTCTGCCTCCACTGATGAATTATGATTTGCCCCATGCATTGATTTTTGCTTTTTTGTTGCTGGTGTGGTAACTGCTCTTGTGTTGTCACTTATCACTTTGCCACCCAACTCAGTCTCCATATCCACACCCAACTTCCAACTACTCTGGTCTTTAATCTCAGGGACAGTATCAATATTAGTTGGGTCTCTTGCCAAATCATTAAATACTGAAGCAGTTTCAATAAGCAGATCTTTCGTGTCATCCCCCATCTCATCATTATTGTGGATTGATTGTATACCAAAGTCAGATGATGATGGCTCAATTTCAAATAGTCCGCCAAGAGAACGAACATTGTGGCATTTCTGAAACAAACCCGGGATGTCATACCTATCTGTCCCATATCTTTCATCAAGATGCTTGCCCTTCTGATGGTGTAACAATTCACTTGTGAATGCACGGCCAGGAAAAATTCTTTCCAATGCGGA
>JALLAR010001249.1:0-10321 GCA_036939335.1 Conticribra guillardii
ATATGGGGTTTAAAAAGCGATCCCGTTTGGTTTTTATAAGTCCCACAAGTAATTTTACACTTGTATGTACCTGTGGTAGAAGATCGTAGATATTGTAAAAGCACACAATGCAAACAAAAACATGATGAACTTGCTTAGTCTTGGAAGTGATGATTCGCACGATTATTCGAGACGAAATTCTCGAAATTCCCCACGTTCTGGACGGAGGGAGAAAACCTTGAAAATCAGGGTTCGCATTTCTTTGACGTGGGAATCCGTTGGAATCATCAAGAAAGTAGGTCCGTTCGGTCGTTTAGCGAGACACAGAATTTTGAGTGTTTTCTCTCGGGCGAGACTTTTGTTTTTTGATGTCCCGCTTTGAAACAGGTTTTAGTTTTTGTTCCTCGAACCTCGAACCTGAAAAATCTCCGCGAGGCGGGAACAAAATGGCGACGGGAGACGTTAAATTTGATCTCGATCATCGCATTGTGGACACTGACGTTCTTGTTCGTCCCGTAACCACGAACCAGCCACGCCAACCAACCACGATTTGACATTGTCCAAAACCTTTACGTAGCTGCCCAGGACTGAACGTGTCCAATCAATCAAAGAAGAGCACCACAATCTACAAACTCACCCAGATCAATAACACAATAAATCACTCAAACAACACATTCCGAAATAATCGCCATGACACTAGAATCAATGCCTTCATTCAAACATGCAATCGTTGCCCCGGCCCCCGCATCGAGAAATGCCATCCAAGCCCAATCGCATTTTCGACATGATTATATCAATTCACCCGCATTAATATCTAAAACAACAATTGCGGCAGAAAAGGCGCCGCGCCAAAACCACACATGGATCAATGGAGACTACGACTCACTTCCAGAGGTCCCAATGTTTTTCCCCATCGAACGAACCAACACAGTAGTAAACTGCCGCGATCCACGTGAAATATCTGGCCGAATTGTTAGAAGCTTACGGAAATTATCCATTGCGGCAAAATTCAATTCGGCAGATGTGAGTCGCGTACATTTTGAAATTGGTTGGCTTTTCTTTGCTTTGAGACGACAATTTTGTTTGGTGCTTATTGATTTCGTTGCGTAAATCTAACGCTGGTCCAATCTTTCGTCTTTGTTTCTTGTGTTCTTATCAGGCGTCTCTTTTCGCCGAGACAATTGACCACACCGAGTTCTACGTTCGGCTCTTCAAAAATGGCGACAACAATAACAATAGTATTTTGGTGGAAATTCAAAGAGCGCGCGGGGATTCGTTAACGTACACAGCAAATGCACGGGAAATTCTAGCATCTGCGCGAGGAAAAGAAATCGATGAAGAAAAAGCAAATAAACGGCGCTCTTCGTCGCTTACTTGTATTCCATCGATAATAACAAGTAAAATGGAATCTATCAAAAGTAGCCACAGTGAGGAGTTAGATGTACCATCATCAGTGGAGCACGTTGAGGAGTTAATACGAAAGGATAGAATTGATGCTGTTCAGTTAGGGTTGGACAGCCTTCTTTTTCTTACAGATAGGGTTAGATCACAAGTTTCACTTTCTGCATCAGAGGCAGTTTTGCATGGAGATGCAAATGGCCATTCTACAATAAAAAAATTCATTATCAATATGATACATTGCTGCCCATCAAGTGGTGTCATTTCGTCTCGAGATGAAAGTAGCTTCGACTTTGCATCGCGAAGACAAGAGATCATGCACAATACCGCTCTTGCGGTTCTTGGGAATTCGCTTGAAACCGCATTGGCCGCCCACAGTCCCACGTTAAATTCTGTCGTACAATCGGATGAGTGGATGGGTGACTCTGGTATTGTCAATGTGCTCTTGTCGGAGCTGTCGCATGCAAACGAAAGATCGCATGATGCATATCACGCAGCACGGTGTCTTAACACCCTGCTCGAGACATCAACAGATGTAAAGAGGAAATTGGTCGAGCGAGGTTTGCAGATTTCTATGAAAGAGTCTCAGTCGGTAGGTAGATCCAGACACTCGTTGCTCGCCCGTGAATGCGATTTAGCTTTGGCTTCGCTTGAGGATAAAGAATAGATCATCGTGTGGTGCCTGTGGTAGAAATACTTCGCTAACCAATATATTCAAGTGGTTGCGATGCTATTTCTGCTAACCAGGCAAATGCTTCAATGCAAGTGCTTATGTGTGAATGCATGTTTGTGATGGGCTGAAGTCAATGCTATTTCTATTGCAATGAACATTCGTTATCCTAGATAGAGGTAATTTTAGATCGTCGCTAAAGGAGAATGATAGTACAACCTTTCCCTTTTCCTTGAATATGATATATGTGCTCCCTGTATTTGGCTCGCCAAACTTAGTCTTCTTTCTTGTCAGTTGCCCTTTTGGGGCAATCTACAAGAATAAAATGTCCCTAGAGCATGATGAAAGATTCAACAAATCTAACAAAGATGATGAAATGTGGTTTTTCGCACTGTTTATTTTTTGATTGTCATTGAAACAATTGAATTGTCGACTGAAACAAAAAATAACTAGGAAGAAAGATGCGACTGTTTATTATTCTTTGCCCAGCGTATGCATGTATCAGAAGCACTGCATTCGTTGCGTGTGGGATCGCAGATCGCATAATAGAGTCGATCGCGACCGATGTCATTCTGGTCGACAAAAATTATTTGATGTCATTTGAATTATTGTCACGTAGGAATTAATATTATTTGTTGACTGCGTCAGATTTGATGATTTTTTAGCGCGGAGGCCGATCGACCGGTAGCTATGTAGTACTAGGTAGTAATGACAGCTGATGACCGACGACGAGCAAAAGGAACACGACCACAACCGACGATAATAATATCTACTCTCACAATTTTCCAAACGCGCCGACGAACAAAGGTTCACCCACTATCTACCCACCGACATACATCACCGACACCATGGCAGAAGCATACTACGCAGAAACCGCTCAAGATGAGCAACAAGAAGAAGAATCCATGGAGGTGAGTATACATCTTTATTGTCCAGACTTGTTTGATGATTCCGGGTCGATGGACGACCGCTCCTGGCATGCAACGAGAAGAAGTGGCGGCATGTTTTGGCACGGCGACGGTGTCATGGGGGAGAGCGGGGTTTGCCTTATTCCCCACTTTGGCTTTGGAGTGGGATGCAACCGTGATGCAATAAACAACGTTGACTATCCTGTGAAAAGTGTTGGCTTTATTTTCGTCGATGGATATTTTTTCTTTTTCGCATTCCGCCCGGCTGCGGTCGCCGCGAAGATTGCGATGGACCTGTCGACAGAAAATATCTGCATATTGAATTAGCAATGATAGAAGTGGCACTGATTTGTATTTTCAATGCAAATGCCGCAGAGAAAATTTGGCAGGTGCCATTTTACGTCGGTGAAATTCGCGAAGCTGATTTTTTGTTTTCGCGGAATGTCATGGATTGAGGAGTATATCGGCCGCGAGGGGGGGCTTGGGTTTGTTTGGTCCCTCTCTGTAAACTTGATTTCCTATAAAAAATATTCTTTTGCATTCCATGTAAACTCATCTGCTTTGTTCTTGTCAATTGCTTGCATATTCTGGTTCGCTCAATTCAGATTGCCGTCACCTATCAATCATTGGATATCCTCCAAGAACACGGAGTGGCCGTCAATGACATTCAAAAGTTGAACGATGCCGGATTCCACACAATAGAATCCGTCGCCCATTCCACCGTCCGAAAATTATCTGAAGTCCGCGGGCTATCGGAGGCCAAAGTCCTCAAGCTCAAAGATATTGTCAAGACCATGGTTCCGATGGATTTCAAAACTGCCGCCGATGCCCTCGAGGATAGAAAGGCGCTCGTCACGCTGACGACGGGGTCAACAGAGCTGGATAAGCTTCTTGAAGGAGGGATTGAGACGGGATCTCTAACGGAGGTGTTTGGGGAGTTTCGCACGGGAAAGACTCAACTTTGCCATACACTTTGTGTCACGTGCCAAATGCCAGTATCGGAAGGCGGCGCTGAGGGAAAGGTGGGCAACTGATTACTTGCATTCATTATTGAATCACAGTTCTGCGTGTATGATTGACTAAAATTCTCTCGTGTTACTCCTTTTCTAGGCCATTTATATTGACACTGAAGGAACTTTCCGTCCAAATCGTTTACAAGCAATTGCCGAAAGATTTGGAATGGATCCTGCCGTCGCATTGGAGAATGTAGCATATGCTCGTGCCCACAATAGTGAGCATCAATTGGAACTCCTCAAAATGGCTGCAGCCATCATGTCCCAAGACCGCTATGCTTTGATTGTTGTTGATTCAGCAACTGCTTTGTATCGTACAGATTACAGTGGGCGTGGCGAGTTGTCTGAGAGGCAAATGCACCTAGCCCAATTTTTGAGGCAATTGACTCGTCTCGCTGAAGAATTTGGCGTGGCTGTCTTTATGACCAACCAAGTTGTGGCAGATCCAGGTGCAATGTCATTCGCAAAGGACTCCACTAAGCCAATTGGTGGGAATATTGTCGCCCATGCGTCGACAACTCGTCTGAGGCTTCGAAAGGGGCGAGGAGAAAATCGTATTTGCACGATCGTAAGTTGTTTACATGCTTCCATTCAAATCATTGAATTTTTCATGGCATTCGCTCACAGTTATGTTTAATTCTTTTTTAGTTTGATTCGCCAACCCTCCCAGAAGCAGATTGCCAATTCGCTGTAGGCGCAAACGGTAAGATAGGATTTGCTACGTCTAATATTTTTTTCTGATGAAATAATACTGACGAACATGATGTTTTCCATTTGTCGCGTACCTTATCACAGGTATTTGCGATGCTACTGAGTAGATTTAGAAGGACCAACAATTTTCGGAAGAAATGGCGAGGTGCATGAACGCAAAAGAAGATTTTGATTCTCCTTTCACTGCACGTAAAAAGAGCATCTTTAGACTTGACCAGATTCGAAATTTTGTTGCTGTTTTACTTGATCGGATTCATTGGATCGCCGGGTATTCAGCTTTCTAATATATAGACTCGATTATTCCTAGTTTGATTTTTTAAACAAGATTGGCTTCATTTCTCCACCATAATCTTGTAGACGATGGTAAAAACTGCAGCCTTCGCGTGCTTTCCCATTTCCCTGCTTTTGTACAAATTTGATCATTAATTATCTCAGGACGACACGGTACCGTACGGGCAGGATAGTATTTGGTATTTCTGAGCAATCATTTTGCTGATGGAGCATTGAACAATCATTTTTTCATTGTTGCGAGTGTCGAGTGTGGATGAGGCAACACTCTCTCCAACACAACAGTGTGCGACTCAAGACACAACAACAACTTTAAAACCATTCTAGTAACATATGTTATGTCATACAATCGTTGTTTGAAACTGTTTCTGTACGGGATAGAATTTTCAATTATGCCTCTTTGGTTGGTTATTGCCCAAATTACACGGGATTGAGTTTTGAATTAAGGGTAAGACTCTTATTCGCTCAAACCAAACCGCCCAACAACCAACAAACTCAAATCTTTCACAGAGGGCACTTTTCACTTTTATTCACTTCAAGAACTAGACATAATAAATATCAACATGTCTCATGGAGCCACCGAGAAATGTGGCAACAATGCCGTTACCTCTGAAGAATTAAACAGCAAGGATGTCGTCCTCAGCCTTTATGACAAGGATTACAACAGAACCATCTCTGATCGTGTCGCGAGGAGTGGGAATGAGACTTCAGCACCAGCTATTGCAAAACAATTGTTCGACGAGTTGAAAGGAGGAGGTAGCAGATTTTTAGCGAGGCACACCAAGGTAAAGGCCGGAAAGACTTTTTACAAGGGAATTGCTTGTTACTACTCCGAGATAGACGACATGGGGGCATTGAAAAGTAAGTGATGCAAGAATCTATTCAACATTGCTACGACGTGACGTACAAATATCTAATATGTGTGCAAACAAAATAGATAATAACCCTTCATCTGCTTCATCTTTTCCGTTCTTCCCCTAGAAATATTAACTTCTGTTAAGAAGAGGCGGGGAAAAGCACGGAAAATAGCATGCAAGCCCAAGGCGTTTGGAGCTTCCAGCAAAAAACGCAGTAGGTTTAATGATGACGAGATAAAGTCGTCCAATGATTTAACCCAGGAGGTTATTGATTTGTGTGACGATGAAATCAAGCAAGAACCACCAGACGACAGCCCGTTTGAGAGTGGTAGGTAATTCTGTTTGCATTATACCAATTTACAAATTTAAACTGTTGTCTCACTTTTATGCAGAAAATACAGGTACCATTATCAGTGGGAATTCTGAACTCAAAAGAACCACCACAAATGATGTTGTTTCATCCTCGTTATATACGAGAGGACAGATTTGTTCAATGAGTTCTAACACAAACCAAGCAGCATCGACCGATCCGTTAGCCCATTCAGGGATGGATAATTTTGTAGCCATGAATGTTGAAATATCACAGAAGCTAAGTATTGCCAGAATGCACGAAGAAACGGATGCTATAGTTTTGTTCGGGCACATTAAAGAGTGGAGTAGGTTGTATTCAAAATGTCCTGAAAACATCAAGAACTTTGATTGTGCCAAAGTGTTAGGGTTTGTGAAGCGCTATGAAGAGAACGCGCGTTTTCTTGACATAGCCAATGCTGAAATTGACATTGCTGATGCAGAAATTCATCAGAATGTCATCCAAGCTATCATAGCTGAATGCAAAAGTCATCTCCCTATTCCACTTCGGTGCTGATCCGGAGACGATGACTCATTCTATATATTTTTGTGCCTTGGATGTGGCGGCGAAATCCGCTATTTTGTGTCAGGGTTTTGAATGATTCTCTGATCTACGCTCGTAAATGTGGTATATTGATTTGCGGTGCGTGGTCGTGAAGTTGCAAAAAATAAGAATCGTTACAAAAGAATTAATTAAGCGTCCACTCTCTGCCTCCCTTGGTCTTCGTTGCCTGTGCGAATAGCTCACTAAAGGGTTATTAGATGGATCCTATTCAGAAAGAAACTTTTAGAAAACGAACAAGGCATCGCATGCTACACCCCACTACTATCCCATTTTTGTGCAAATTTGATCACTTCTTAAAGAAGATTTTGATTCTCCTTTCAATGCACGTAAAAAGAGCATCTTCAGACTTGACCAGATTCGAAATTTTGTCGCTGTTTTACTTGTGATTTGATTCATGTGATCGCCGGGTATTCAGCTCTTCTAAAATATCTAGACTTGATTATTCCTACTTTGATTTGTTACTTTCCACCACGTGCGGAATAATCTCGTAGACGATGGTAAAAACTGCAGCCACCGCATACTTTACCATATCTCTTTTTTGTACGAATTTGATCATTAATTATCTCAGGTTAAATCAATGAGTACAATAGTAAATAATGGAAAAAACTGTAAATAAATTAATCAAAAATGTTACATTACAAATACAAAAATCTTTATGCGTCACAACGCAACCGTGACGAGAACCACGATGGAATCTTCCTACAACTGAACCACGCAAATCGTTAATTTTTGGAATTTGGAACACCGTAAAAGAGTTGGTGTGATAGGTATGAAGAAAGATTAGAAACCCAACAAAGGCGCAGAAGCATAACAAATATAAAAATTGCTCCTGCTGTCTTGATTCCATCATTGACATCTCGATAAGTTGCAAAATTGGGTCATCCCCATAAGTTAGATGATGATTCCACGAAGATACTTTTACTTGAGGAAATTTAAGCTGGCTGATTTGAATCATCCGTCGAGTGGATGATTGGCCCACCGCTATTCGAGCTGAAGCGGTTCCTAAGATTGGACGGTTGTCTCTGCTCTGCTCTTGATTGTGCCGCCAGTATCTGATCAATCGAGTCGACGTCTCCATACTTCGCTCCGTGATAACTCAAATCCAAACCTGCAATCTCAATCATTACATCCGCGCGAAACCAGCCCAAGTAATTCAATATACAGAAAAATGGAAACATGAGGCAAGTTACCCAACCAATTACAAACAAAACTCCACAGAATTGAGCCCCCAAAAGAGTGCCATTCCCACCCATAAAAATGCCTTGATCGTTAGCAACCTATTTCACAAACAGTTATTTTATGAGACAGTGGTGGTGTGGAAAACCAAGAATTAAAAGCAAAGCATCACACTAGAGCCATAACTTACCCCATACACTCGTTCCAATCTTGATTTTGTTGCAAATAATCCTACGGCAATTCCTCCCCATATGCCATTGCTCATATGTACAGGCACGGCATCTACGGCATCATCAATACGAAATCGTATCAATAACTTGGAGGTAAATAAAAACAAAACTCCAGCTATTATACCAATAATAATTGCAGCCCATGGTTCCACCACTGCACATCCACCAGTGATCGCGACCAATCCCGCCAAGCAACCATTCATTGCTGCTGTGAGGCTGAATTCGCCTTCTCCATATTGACGTTCCACAACGACCCAGTTAGCGAGAAGGGCGGAAAAACAGGAAGCTGCTGCGGCAAGAGTGGTGTTTACAGCAGCAATGGAGATAATTTTTTCTTGATCAGGCCCAGTAATTTTTAGAGCGGAACCAGCATTAAATCCATACCAACCGAACCAGAGGATGAACGCTGGAGAGGGATGCATATTAAACAAGCGGATGAGCTGTGATTAGTTTGACGGATGTTTATCATAATGATGCAGTGTAAAAATTAACAGGTGTTAATTGAATGATCTCTTACCTCCAAGCATCTATTTATACACATTGTTGGCGAACAAAAGAATGAAATGAAGCAAATTAGATATTTGTTTCTTTGATGAAATTGGAATCATGTTCTTACAAAATGTAAACTAAAAAACGAACCTGCAAAGCTGCCGAATGGCCAGGCATAGGATTTGGAGTCTCCAGTAACTTTCCCCTTGCATCATAAAATCTTCCCCTCCTTGGCCCCAATAAATAGGTTGCAATTAAAGCTGTGAATCCTCCAGTCAAATGAACCACAGTCGAACCGGCGAAGTCTACCACACCGACTCCCCAAAGCGGCTCTACCGAATGGGCAGTCAAAAATCCCTGCGGCGACCAAATAGAATGAACCACCACAGGGTACACAAACCCTGTCAGAGCCAATGAATAGCAGAGATACGCAGTCATTTGACACCTTTCAGCCAATGTTCCCGCAACGATTGTAGCTGAAGTCGCCGCAAACGCAAACTGGAACAACCAAAACATATCATCCTCCACGCCCTGAAGAAAGAAATTGGTCGTCCCAATAAATGTCTTTTCTCCACCACATCCATTCTTGATGCATTCCTCGGAGCCACCATACGCAAATGCATAGCCGACAGAATAAAATCCCAGCGCTGCGCCACACGCATCCAGTAAATTCTTGAGCATGGAGTTTTGCACATTCTTCTTTTGAACGCTTCCCGCGCAGAGCATGGCAAAGCCGGCTTGCATGAAAAAGACGAGCGAGGCAGCGTATATTAAGAAGAAGGTGTTGATCGATTTGGCATTGGATTCGGAGATGCATTTAAGGAGGTATTCTTGGCGGTCGAACAAGGCGTTGTCTCCTTCGGTGGTGTTTGTTGCTCTATAGGCCGCGAGGCAGGCATCGTAGACGGTCGCGGATGACATGGTAGGCAGTAGTAGTGATCTTAGTTCTGATGCAGCAGTTTCAAATCTTTTGGACTATATTATTATTCCCCGCCTTCTATCTTTTGACGAGAATGGACGATGACCCGAAAACTTCTTGTCCGCTTGCGAAATTATGATCTGAACAAAATATGATACTATGTAAATTCCTCTTCACGAAGCGACTTCGGCACTTGCGACTTGCGACCTCTTTCAACCTTGGAAAAAAATAATGCCTTCAATGTCGAGGGTGCAGGACTACTATGATCAGTAAAGGCGATGGTGGGTGGCGTCTTAAAAGATGTGTTCGTAAAAGATAGAGCAATAGCTGAAACCTGTTGAAAAGTTGACTTTGTCGCAGCGCGCGCGCCGATCTGGTAGTAGTAACTAAATGATACATACTACCCTCTCTCTCTCTCCAGAGAGAGAGGGAGTGCATGGTAACGAAACATTATCCAGAACAATAATATTATTATGTGCGCGAATTTGTGGCACATCATACGATACATCATAATTAATCGTATTATTCAGAGAACGCACGTGATCGATAAAAAAGCAATGGCCGGCGGATAATAATATTATTATTATGACGGTCGGCGATGTTTGTGTGTCTGGTACTAGTAGTAGATAGTACAGAGTACAGGTCTTCGGAGTTCGGAGTTCGGAGTGCCTCCCAATAATTTGCCGGAAGAAGAAATCCTACTACCATAGCACATAGCGCAGTCAATGTTTTATCAAGCGTTTTTTTAATACTATTCCTACATTCAAATA
>JALLAR010001250.1:0-13400 GCA_036939335.1 Conticribra guillardii
GTTATTGTTTCAACTCTATTGATCCCATGAAGCAATGGTCGTTCACCAAGGATAACAAAAAGAATGCAGTCATTCAATTTTGTTCCGTCCCATTGCTCGAATCACACTTCAAGGCTGAAGTCTCTTCCTCCGGCAATGAGCTCTTGTATTGACGAGGAACTCCTAGTTGGTATGGCCATCACAAGCACCTCAAGCGCAAAAAACAAGCTGCTAACGAACGTTTCAACAAGGATGGGACCAAAGAAGTTGCAAGCGCCGGTGTCACGCAAGAAATCCGCAGGAACGAGACAATCGACGCCAACAAGACTTATTGGGGAGAACCCCACATTGTCCACCTCCCATTCACGTGTGAACAAGATGTGAAGATATCCTTCAACCTTCTCACCACTGACAAGATGGTTCCAGTTGATGGTGCCGGAGGAGATGTCCAGCACCTCCAATTTGTTCAATTGGTGAGGTGTGCCGTCACCGGAGTCAAGAAGCACCTGAAGACTCAGGGCCGCAGGAGACAAGTTGTGGTTGGTGTTGGAAACAAAAATCTGATGGACAATTCTGATGACGGGGACGGTGATGACGATAATGATGATGGAGATGATGGTGATATGGATGATATTTGATTGTTTTTTTTAATGAATCGGGATTGAGATGCAGTAGATAGTAGATAAAAAATCGGGATAAATAATAACTGTTACATGTTTAATATTTAATGAAATATTACTTCTCGGTCCTAGTGCGTCAATATTATTTTAAGCTCTATTTTTCTTTTATTTTATTTTTCTTTTAGTTTACTCAATTCATGAATAATTGTTTTTCAAATGAAGTATATTTTTCCTTATTTGACTGAGGGAATGTTAACTTTTTCATTCCCTCAACTTCAATACATATGTAATTGTGTTATGGCAAATTTATCATCACTGGTTTGTTAATACTGTCTCAGAATTTTTCAATACAAATCAGTTGAACTTCTAAGCAGAATTGTATGGATTACAGACAAACTAATTTTTTTATTTGTCTTACCTTGTGTGTACCTCCAATTTAGTACATAATATGAATGTTGTTGAAGCCTGTTTTAGTCCATTATTTATGACACGGCACTTGTGGATGTATTCGAGACACCACAACATTCTTATACAATACATATATATGGTGCTGTAAGTAAAACAAATCATTTTTTCACTACCATAACAGGACTGACAGGACAGCTCAACTGACCTATTCATACAGTTAATTGAATATTTAGTATAAGGAGTGCATTCAAGTTTTTTCTGACGGTATATATATATATATATACATATATATAAAGAATGTGCACTACCAATATGTGGAAAGAATAACAATCAGCACTTCTCTCAAAAAACACTATATAAACTCTGAGCCCTTTCAACTCACCACAGTGTAGTAAAGGGAGGCAGAATAAGTAAATCAAAATCTGGAATCAAAATTGATCGAACTAGTATACATTAAAAAACACATAATCATCCTCCAATTCTCAAAATAACCAAGAAACAAAGAATTTCTAATTGACTAGTATGAATCGACTATTTGGATTTGACCAGAGTTAATGAACACTATTGGTTATCTGAATTGAAGTGTCTTTGTCTTTGATACTCAGTGATGCATGTCTCCATAACCATAATTTATCACATGTTGAAGTTGGTGTGGATTTTTTTCAATGCAGACAAATCATTCCCAGCATTGTGAATTAAATTTAAACATTTGGCATCAGTACTAGAATATTATTTTTTAGGAGTGCAGATTTGTTTTCGCAATATTATATTCTGTCCATATTTATAGGTTCCATGACAAAAATGGGGGAATGAAATTAGTGCAATATCATGTAAGAATACTTTTCACTCCAATGATAACTCGAACGATGCACGGCCACTATTAAATGATTGTGTTAAATATAAATTAGTTTCCCCTCTAGACCAGGGTACAGGACATTGATTTACTTACTACTTTCTCTGCAAAATATTATTCCCACGACTTCCTCTTGCTGAAAATTGGTTTTTATGAAGTTTCATACTGCCCGCTGAAGAGATTGAGTGCTCGCTAGATTGCGATGAGAGACATAGCCAAAACAGTAGTGGTGCTCACCATCAAAAGCAAAGCACCCTGTTCAGTAATGGGCATAGCCGCAGAAGGAGCTGGGGCTGGTGTAGATTCACCGGCATTACAATTCACATCACAGATATAATCCAACGAGAAACTACCAATACCCCATGTTGAAGACTCGCCCCGAAAGTAAAGATTGCCCGTTTTGTCCTTGGTCAGCAAAACAGCATAGTATTCTCCTAGAACTCCACTTTCCACAGAACAAAGCGTCTCCTTGTCTCGATCGCCGCAGAGAGTGCTGATATCCTCGCAAGTCTGCTCTCCGTCCTCGGTCTCGGAGCACGCTTGGTCCGACTCACAGTAGAGGTTGCCGCAGGGAAGCACCGAACCCTTTGCCACTATATTGACATTGTTCACGCAGTAGAAATCCTCGGAATCGTACAATATCCCGTCACACACATTGGTAGGAATAGTGCAGGCCTGCTCTGTCAGCGATTCGAGAGAACTGATACCGGTATCGACGATAGTCTGATATTCATCTGGGAGCGGATCTTGAAGCGTGCATGAGCCATCCACGCAAGTTGCAATGTTGGCGTCGTAGCAACCGGTGGAGCCGCATGCGCTGATGAAACCGCACTCTGGTTGGATGGGAGTACTGCTTGTATCTTGTCCGGCGGCGGCGACAGCCATTAGGAAAAGAAGCAATAGGTAGTTTGATAAGGGCGACATGGCATGGTGGTGGCGTTGCTTGGGTGATTATGAATTAGCTATTGACGATTATTATGACTACTACAGTGAGGGATCACCGATGGGGACGAGTCTTTGTGGTCAGATTCGGTTGTTGCCGATAATTTATGCCGCATGCCGCCATCTTGTTCGGTCGTTCCAAAAAGGTTTTGCAAGGGCGGGTGCGAAGCTGTGCGAAGTGCGAATGAAGTGTCTCCGTCCCCGCCCGCCCAATATGGTATGTATGTATGGTGGTAGATACTATCTGGCTGGTAGTATCGTACCTACCTACTAGTGTACTCGTACTTTTTCTTGATGTTTAGGCCTATCGTATTATTTGTGCTTGCGCGACCATTCTCCGGTATTTTCATCAAAGAAGTACATGATGCTAAAAATGTTTTGAAACAAAGGAAGTACCATACTTTTTCAACGGTACCAAACCAATTGTAGATTCTTCAGATTCGCGATGGCCAATGGCCACCCATCTGCGCGGAGTGACGAATTTTCACCATTATTCATAAGTAATGACTTTCATTTTTGAGGATGTCAATTTTAAATTCATATAGGAATAGTACAATATTTTAATTTTTAATAAGAACGTCTGAATAATTGCGAACAATCCATAGAAAATGAATGATTGTTTCTCTCTAGCTATCTCTCTACTAGCTAGAGAGAGAAAGACATTTTCTAACTTTGACATTAAAACTGAAAAAATCAAATAGAGGTCTGGAGTTCTTCGTGTCTGTCCATTCCCAGCTGTTTGGTCCCGGCGCGCCCCCTTTCCCGTCACACAACTGCATGCGCTGCATGCATTGCCATCTATTGCCGAAAACTGCCGACAGTTGACAGCATTCGCGATCAAATGATGATTATTACTTATGAATTATGATGTTGTGTAGCAGCAGAAGCCGGATCAAGACGATGACCTCCGTTCTCTGGTCCTAAAATTAAGAACTCTCGCTACAATATCAATATTCTCCAAACAGTAAGCCGGCATCTATCAACAGGGGAAGCTGAACAGTAGCATGGGCGCAAGCAATTTTTACTACCCAAACTTCGTTGTTTCCGTAACATTTTTTCGCGCACGAATCTAGGATTATTCGCCAAAATTGGTCCTTGATTCATTGGCACTACTCCTAACTCTCATCTGATTCGATGCATATCTAATCAGATAGCTCATCAACAATTAGAACTAACTATCTCTGCATCAATCCATCAAAATAAATCGGACTTGACCTTTTTGACCAACAGTCCCATCCCTCGCCGAAACCGTCAACAAGAGAATGCTCATGATCGCGACAAATGGACGTTCAATATAGCACTGATTTCACTTTAAAAATCGAATCGAAACGCATCCGCGCTCATTCATATCATTCAACACCAAGAATTTCATTCTTCGCAAAATCAAAAATGACCTCCACAGTTCAATTAATCGCAACGCTGTTTCTCCTTTCTTCTGGTGGCACGTCAGGTCTAACCGCTTCCTCAAGAAAGTTTGGTTCGATGCAGTCCTCTGTTATTTCATTGAAAAGTCCAAGCATACCACCCAAGTTCATTTCAAGGAAAGTCAAACGGAGTAACTCCCAATCACATTATTGGCAAGCCAGCTCTCGTCTCACGTCGACACATATCGAAGCCAGGAATCTTCACAAATCCTTTTCATGGCTGCCGCGTATTTCTTCGCCCTTTCAATGGGGTAAAAGGTTACTAAAGAAACGAGGTTCAAAACGATTCATTATTTCCGCAATTCTTGGAGCATTCATTGTTTTCGCACCAGCCTTTTCGCCCGCCCATGCTGCTTCTGCCGCCAAATCCACTCTTCGAATTCAAAATGTTCCATTCCCACAATCCAAAGCTCTTGGAACATTTAATTTCCTTCCCACCAAAGCAGAACTCGAATTATCCTTCCGCCTTTTATATGCCTCTTGCTCAGCAGCATTTATTGGATTGGAAAGAAGTGCTTCGGATCGTCCAGCAGGCGTTCGCACTATGGCGCTGGTTGGTTTAGGTGCATGTATTTACACGATTTGTAGTACTCATGGATTTCTTCCCCATTCCGCTTTGGGATATGCCCCCGGATCTCCCATGTTGGAAAATGTCAAGTGTGATCCAGGAAGGATGGCCGCCAATGTCGCTAGCGGGGTAGGATTCATTGGGGCAGGAGCAATTCATAAAAGCAAACAACATGGGAATGGAACTGAGGTACAAAATGTGGTGGCAGGTCTTACCACTGCCGCGGCTATTTGGGTTAGTGCGGCTGTTGGGGTGGCAAGTGCTGTGGGTTTGTATTTTGTTGGGGGGGTTGCTTCACTTGCGACTGTTGTGATACTCAAGTTTGCCAAGGTGCCAAATGAGGACAAACCAGGGTTTTCGTGGCAGCCTAAGCCTTTAGACGTGGTAGAAGATGAGCATGGCAAAGCATACACAAACCAAAAGACGAACATTGCCAGTGTAGAACGGGATGATCTCTCAGGCTTATTTAGTAAGAGTCACGGATCTTCCTCTGGCATTCGTTCGCCCGAACAAGATATTCTTGCGAGATATTACAGCGGGCACCCTCCCATCATAATTAAGGAAATTGTTGACCCTCGCTTCGAACAGTACCTACGAAGTCAACTTGGTAACAATGATGGTGCCATCAACAAAGAAAGCCCCAGAGCATCCCAACCATTGATAGAAGAGGAGCAACAAGTTGTTTCCAACGGTAAGAACACAGAGAACGATCAAGATTTCCCGCTGAAACTATGATCTTTTTTGCTTGATACATGATGTCAAATAGATTGCGTAAAACATAAATGTAGTAAAATAGAAATCGCAATGTGAAAGATTGCGTTTGTTCCATCTTTGAAAACATTGATTTCCTGAATGACAAAAATAGATCAATAACTTTTCTTTAATTTTATGATCAAAACACTCAACTGATCTCTCGAAGAGAATATTTTTTTTTGCAACACTCAAGAATTTGCTCATTTGCAGCAAATAAATACTGTGCAGTCTGGGTTCAACTTTACAAGTGAAAGTATTCCAACTTTTTTCTTTGTTTTTTGTTTTGATTTGAACCAGCTTTGTGAATTCTGGACAGTTGTCCAAAAATGAATGCAGCACACTTCTAGGTTTTCAACTTCGTCATACTACTTTCTTGCACATGCGCCGTTTTTCGGATGTTTGGGGCTTCCTTGCTCGATACAGAGTATTACCTTAGCATGCATAACATGAGTCATGCTGCTATTGATAAACTTGAAACTGTGACAAGTTCTATTTATTACTTTGCGCATTAACAACCACTATGCGTATCTATTCCTTGTGTCGCCATCTCAAATGTAACGTGCTTTTTTATTTTTTATTTGGCATATGATGTACTGATAAAACCAATTATTGGAGCATGCAACTTCACAATGAACAATTGATATGTTTGCTGCAATGCACAAGACCCAATGAAAAAATACAATGCAATTATTTCTCATCGATCTCAAGTAAACCCCTTACATCACCCAACAATGCCTTGCGCTTCTCGTCTCCCTTCAATTTACTAAGGACGCCCTTCGCTTGCATACCCTTCTTCTGTTGCAACTGGACAATTCGCTCCTCAATTGAGTCTTTCATGACAAATCTCATCACAGTAACCTTGCGTGTTTGGTTAATGCGATGGATACGATCCATTGCTTGGTTTTCCACGGCTTCGTTCCACCAAAGATCCATCATGAAAGCGTAATTTCCGCGTGTTAGGTTGATCCCAGTGCCCGACGCCAGGAGAGAACACAGGATGAAACGAGGAGTATCTGGCCCATCCGCATTAAACTGGCTGATGCAGACAATTCTCTTCTGTGCAGAGACAGATCCATCAATACGGACAAAGCTGTGCCCAGCTTCAGTCATTGCCTCCCCGATCAAATCAAGATGCTTTGTAAACTGAGAAGGGAGGCATTTAGCTATATTAGAGTAGGTTAAAAAAAATTACAACAACCAAATAAAAAAATCACCTGAGAAAAAATCACCCCTTTCTCATCGATGGCCAATCCTTTGATTGCATCAAGCAGTGCTAGAATTTTGGGAGGAGTGCCAAACTTTGCTGTCGCATCATTGGTATCAACTTCTATAGTTGTACTGACAGCATTTTCTGCGGTACTCATATCAACTATGTCACCAACTTCGAAGTCAGCGCGACAATATGGACATTTCTTATTCGATTTTGACAGCACCTGCTGAATGCACACTTTGCAAAAAACATGTGAGCAGTTTTTGAGAATACAGCCATCCATCTCCTCCATTTCCATGAGGCAAATCCCACATTCAGGAAGACTGTTTGATTCTTCTGTAAATGCTCCTCTCAATTTCTCAAGAAGGGACAACGCTTCCTCGGCAGAAAGCTTAGCCGTGCTTTTAGAATTCATCTCATCCCAAACCTTCAATGCAACGTCCCTTCTTTCTTTTGAAACAAGCGTACCAGAGCAACACGCCTGGCGTAAACGAAGAAGTTTCTCAAAGATGAATGAATAATTCTTAAGAGCTTGGTTATCAGCACCTTGCCCTAAAATTGCAGACATACACACTTTCAGTGTCCCATAGAGAGCATCGTATAGTTTTTTGTGAGCATTGTTGGGAAATTCAACAGATATTAGCTGCACCTCTTTCGGGACAAGTTTGAGGCCAACAGTTCCTTTGCTGCGTCGAAGACATACATATCCCATGCACGCTCTCAAGCGAGAAAGCCCAAGCTCATCTCCATTCTTGATAGGTTGCGTGATTGCACGAGTGAAGACTGATTTGTCATTCAAAGGCTCTACTCCAATAAAGGAGAGGAGACCATAAATATCGTCCGCACGATTAACAAAGGGAGTCCCAGTCAGGGCAAGTTTCCTATCAGCCTTGACCTCCTTTACTGCTTTGAACACATTCGTGACACTATTTCGGATGGTATGCTGAACAAAAGAGAAAAAGAATTGTAAAACCTAAAACCTGAAGCGCAAAAGAATTCATTGAAGATACAATAATCTTACCGCTTCATCGAGCACAATCCTGTGGAAATTAACATCAAAAATTGACTCTCTCTTTGTTTTCTTTGCTTTGGGCTTTGAATCATTATTGCCTGCTTCGTTTCCAATTGCAGCGCCATAATCTGCCGCAAGTGTGTGATAGGAAACAAGTAATACATCCACAAGCCCCGCTTTCACAGAAGGAATAATGTCATGTCTATTTGCTCCATGATACAAATGCATAGAAAGCACACCGGGTAGAACATATTGCTCTGTCTGTGAAGTCCAGTTGGAGAGCACACTCACAGGACACACAATCAACGTGCATCGCTTTGTTGGACCAACTACTACCTTTGGAATTGGCACGTTAGATTTTGCAGACATTTTTTCATCAGTTACTTTCAAAGTATTATCCGCCACAGCAAAAGCAGAGGGCTTGTATTCAACACCCGGTGGTGGAGCCAGAAGAATTAACCCAATGGTCTGAATACTTTTTCCAAGCCCCATCTCATCGCATAGAATAGAACCACGAATTGGCGCAGGAGGTTGACTCTGAGATGAATTAGTGATCTCACACAAATACATTTGCTGTTTGTTCTCCTTTACTTTTTTGTAAAAGGGAGCTGGACTCGCGTTTGTTTCCTTCTTTACAAGCCACTTGATTCCTTGAACTTGATAATCAAGCAATGTGATTCCCGTAAAGCAGCTGGGCATGGAGAGTTTGGGTAGATTTTTGTACTGCTCTTCAAGTTGTTTGTCAAACATTTTATCAAGGTCCTACGAAATAAATAAATAAAACAAAAGAACCGAAGACGTGTTATTACTTCAAAATAATTAACCAAGCAAAGATAGATTGTAAAAATATGTTCTCTTACAGCTTGTTGGCTATTCCAGTCGAGCTTTTTCCTCACGACAGACACCGTTGGACTAACTGCTTTGGCAGACGAGGAGGCAGATCCATTAAATTCCGATGACAATCTAAAGCTGTAATCTCTTTTCAGAGCCTTTTGTAACATCCTTCTAGCACTATCTGACGAATGATTCGTGCAGTAAAATTCCAAATGGATAGGAAGGGTGTATGCATTCCCCTTTCTTGGAATAGTTCCCTCCATGCGCATACCGAATTGAGCGTTGTCCATAATTGGAGAAAGCAATTTGGCCATGGTTGCTTTGATGTGGCCAATTTTCTCGCCATGCATATTGTCTACGCGGATGGCATTGCGGTCGTAAGGGTTGCTTGGCTCGCGCACTAATTGGACAAACTCGCCAGGGTGAGCAACGCCTACGAACATTTGAAGAAGTCGGCCGAATAAAAAACATAAATTAATGACGATGACATGAATCAACCTTGCTGTAAGTTTGGTAAGTTATCAATCAAATTATTAATTTTTAGTCGACAAAGAATCCCATAGAATTCGATTTCGAATTTTTCATGCCCCAAGCGCACATGGCGTCGCCGCTGCCACCGATACGAAAATAAAAACAAAAAACCTAACAAATCAACAATTACCCACTACTGTGCCACACTTACCTGAATAATAACGAATACCGACAATATCATAATCTCCACTTCCAACGAGCGTACTCGAAAGATCATTCTCCTGATTTTCCTCGTCGTCGCTATCGACGAAGGGTGACACTGCCACTGCCAACAAAGACATGTGTGTGTTCCACAATACACTGCGATTCGCGTTACTATTCTTAATGGCAATGGGTGATGCACTATGCAAATCTGTTACAGATTAGAATGCTAGTGTCGATGATGTAAATTATTGCATCGCCTTGAAGATGGTGCACAAGGTGGACCAAGGTGGACAGGAATGTTTGGGGGTTGAGGTTGTTGGACGAGGTTGGACGGTGATAGCACGGTGATAGCACGGACAGAAGTGATCTACCTTCACCTACATAGATTGTAGATTGTGGATCTTTTGGTGCGAAGAAACTTTCCCGCCCGCGCCATTTTTTCAACATCTATCATGAATGCTCCCTTTGTCCCACGCACTGGTCCCACAAATCCACATAGTATTCTCTTTGTCCCACTTTTGATATCAGTGTAGATCCGATAGTAGCTACTATCTACGATACTCGGTACCATAGAGTATAGCGAGCTCTCTCTATAGATTGAGATTGAGAGAAATAGTAGTACTTGTAGTACATACCTAGTACTTTTACATCTACACTTCCCTCTTGATTGAGATGACGGATGATTCGATGATGATGATGATGATGTCAGTTG
Source organism: Conticribra guillardii (assembly GCA_036939335.1). NCBI lineage: Eukaryota > Bacillariophyta > Thalassiosirophyceae > Thalassiosirales > Thalassiosiraceae > Conticribra > Conticribra guillardii. The sequence continues at coordinate 9,991 of JALLAR010001250.1, forward strand.
TCATAAAAATGTTAAGTAATAATAAATGATGTTTGTCCAAGGCTGGTACATTTGAATGCGTATGTTGAAAATATACTCTTACGATAGAGTCTACTTACTTTGCTGGACAGTATTATCTTTACCTACATATGTAAGAAATATTGGATTTGGCATCGAGTGAAAGACGAAAGTTGAGAAAACACTGAGAAAATACGACAAATAATAGACAGACAAGAAAAAGAGAACATGGCATGGATGCTGCACAAATAAATCTGAACGATTCGTGCTTGCTATCGTACGAACCATCCACAATAAAAATGAAATCAGACCAAAGACCCCAGCGAGCCCCCAGCCAATCACATTAATCACATTGCGCTTTCCACATACAGCATCAATTAAATCACGAAAGAGTCATCCAAGATGGAACTCAGCGAGCTAACTCCCAATGGAGTGCATCAACTCATCGAAGCCGAGGGTCACTTCACCGACCGACATGAGCCGACGTTGCAAATTATCAATATTCGTCGCGTTCCTGCCAATGCCTTGACGGATGTCTATTGGGTAAGCCTCATTGCTTGCTTCTTCAGGGAACGTATCACTTGGGCTTTCCATGTAATTTCTCTTCGTCATCACTAACGCCGCAGTTGTTAGGATTATTATTACTTTCAGGCAGTATTGTCCGACGGCGAAAACAGCATCGAGGTCGTCATCTCTACGCACCTGTCCCACCTAGTCCAAAGCGGCCAACTTGTCGAACATACCATCATTCACGTGAAATCCTACCAATACAACATTACCGACGATAATATCCATATTGTTAGCATTTGCGCCATTGACATTTTGGATGGCAATCCCAAAACCATCATTGGTAACCCCGTATCGGTTCTGGATAGCATTCACAAACATGACGTCAAGGATGGAGATCATTACTTTGACGACGAAGGGGAGGATCACTGGGGGGACGATGACTCGGAAAAGGAAGAGCCTCTCACGTGGAGGTTGGAGGAACCCAGTGATTTTTGCGATTGGGCCATTGAAGNACTCGGAAAAGGAAGAGCCTCTCACGTGGAGGTTGGAGGAACCCAGTGATTTTTGCGATTGGGCCATTGAAGTTACGAGAATACTTCCACCCTTGTCTGCATCTGCATCTTCTTCCGCAGCTGCTGGTTCTGCAGCTTGCTCGCCACGATCGTCATTTACGAACAATAATAGACACAACAATAAGGGGAAAGGAGTCATCCACAGCAGCAGCAGTAGTCACGACAACGATAACAACAACAACAGCAATCACAACAAACCCATTATCCAAACCTATCACGTCCACAAAGCCATTCTCTCCGTCGGACCCCGCCGCAGTGACTACTTCGCCACACTCTTCAAACAATCCCACCTCTCCGAACATTCCACTTCCACCAGCCACATCTCCCTCCAAGACTCCGCCGCGGATGCCTTCCCCTCCATCCTCGACTACATTTACACCGACAAGCCAATTAAATTCACATCCAAAAATTCCACGGCCATTCGACATTTAGCCCATTACTTTGGCATACGCTCCCTGTGGAAATGTGCCTCTGCCTACATCAAGGGGGATTTCTCCCTTGATACGGCAGCCATATATTTATCGGAGGCATTGTTATATCACGACGAAAAATTGGAGCAAGCCAGTATCGACATATTGGCGGAACGAATCGAGGAAGTCAATCGAAGGACATTGACAAAATTGACATCCTCGTCCTTTGAACGGATTGTCACTTCTCCGAAACTCAAGTGCCGTTCCAAAAAATTATCAGACATTGTGCTGAAATACTGTCAAACGCAAGGAGAGGCGGTGGATATGTCTCTCTTGATGAAATGGACACGGTATGAAAAAATGCCATCGGTATCACGCAAGGCGGCCTTGCCCCTACTCAAAATTGCCGTGGCAGGGGAAGAAAAGGCGGGGGTCAATCTGGCCAATACCCAAAATGTCCTGCGCGCCCGATGCGTGGAGGCGTGCGTGGAAGAATGGAAGGAGACATTGGCCAAACCGCTGTTGGCATTGGAGAGTCGAGATAAGAATATAAGTCGGATATTGGGTGCAAATTCCATTGAGCATCGGGATTTGCCATTGCATATTCAGGTGGAATTGTTGGAAAAGGCGCTTTGTGCGGCAAAGATTGAGTTGGATGATGTGAAGGCGGAGTTATTGTATAGGGAGGAGCAGGTGGAGGAGTTGGCGAATAAGGGTGGTGGGAGTGAGGGCCGACGAACTACTGCTTCTTCTTGAGGGGCAGTCCCTTTTACTATCTACTGAGCTACTAGCCACCATGTTAGTTGGTGGATCAATTGAAACATGAATATCTCTTTTTGCAAATATTATTTCGGGATCATGTTTAATTCTTTAATATTCTGTTCATTTAAAAATCATTCTTGTATTACTTTAAATCCAACACGCTCCAATTATTAGTCTTGGTTGAAAGCCACAGACAAAAGAAGACGTCTATGATATGGCAATATGTACGATATCACGCTCATGTTGATCGATACAAAATGAATTAAATAATAAAATAACAGTTGACGTGTTGTCATTAACTTAATTCATAATAGTAGCAAGAATAATGTGTCTTTATTCCTAACTAAGGATTCCATTAACGTTGCTTTGGACAAGTTTATAAAGAATTGGCAAACAAGCACGGTCAGCTGCTTGCGCAACATTTTGTTGTTCCCCAATATTCTCTGCACTATCTTTGTGAATGAAGTCGAGAATGCTCGCCAACAGGTCTGGCTCCATTTCCAAAAAAGGATCTATGCTAAAGTTTTGGACAAAGTGATGCATAAACACTTTTTTGCAGGCAACCATTGCTTTATTGGCGTTTTCATTCCATTCTAACAGTGTCATGAGATCATCTATGCAAGTACCACATGCTCATCCTAAGTTAAAACTCTGAAGTGTGTGGTTGGATGTGTAGGTGGTATCGATATTTGTCGTGTTGCAAAGTGCCTTGGAGAGGGCTTCGACTCCAGTTCGTCTGATGTCAGAACAACTGAGGAACCACAATTCCCTCAATGTGCTGTTCTCAGTCAAACCATTTGCTAAGCTAATTGCTAAGATGTCAAACCATTCCTTCCCATGAAATGGAGTTTCTCCATTGTGCACTTTGGATCACGTAGAAGTCTTGCAAATGAATCACATGAATTTTGTTCTCTAGGGGTGCCCCCGAATTCAAGATCCTTGGGGGCCAATTCAGGATTCTCTAGAAGAAAAATGTAATGAACCGTTCCACTGCGTGCTCAGAATATTGATCATAGCAAGCAAGATTAAGTCTTTTTAAAGGACTCCATTGCATTAATAGAGGAGACAAATCCCCTTGTTGTGTAAGTACACTATAGTGTACTTATTTTGCCCCCCTTTAAAATCTAAATAATGGTTACTAGACTGCATATTCAGCTTT